>PNEQ01064469.1:0-23227 GCA_003012365.1 Medauroidea extradentata | reverse complement strand
ACGAAGTTGATGAGCGCAATAAACTAAGTTTTTTTTGTTGCTTATCGGTCAATACATGGACTTGACTGTGATAGTTTTAAAGTGAAGACTAAACATATTTCCAAGGTATGTGGTGTTTGTTTTACAAGTAGTTGATTATATATTGAATGTACATAAATTTTTATAATTAAGGAAACACGGTTTTTTAATTAACGTGGTTGTTTGACGAGAATAAATATTACGATTTAAATACTTTTTTCGAGTACAAAGTAAAGATAGAATAAAAATAGTAATATATGAAACTGAGGTAGCTGTTCTGATATGGAAGAAGGCCAGTGATACGAGATTGGATGATGGTATTTGGATGGCTGCGAGATGTCGTGTACATGTAACTGCTCGCTAAGCAGAGACAATGTCATACGCGCGTATATGTACTGTAGAAGAGTGTAATGATCAGTTCGGACAGGTTCTGACGGGACTGTTGGAGAGTGAAGGTAGAGTTGTGAGGGGGTATTCGATGGTAGGTGCGAGGGCGTAGGAGTGGTGTGTTTAGCATAAGTAGTATGAATATGAAATTGTACGTCTGTTTCTTCGATGTAACTGTCCTGATAAATATGTTATTTTCAAAACGAATGATTGATTTTATCGGAAATTGAAGGAAATGTAGCTAATTTGGTAGGAGTGTTAGTGTAGACGATGAAGTTCCGTAGGAAATAAAGTCCTTGTAGTTATAATAAAAATATTTACCAACAAGTTTTTTTTAAATAATTGATTGATTTTATTGGGAATTGATCGGAAATAGCTAAGAAATAAGTCATGTTTAAGTAGTATTCATTAATGGTATTCAAATAAAGTTTTTGGAATTATAGTTACAATGTTAAAAAAACCGATAATTTTAAAATTGACGATCAATACATAGACGCAATTGATGGTTGATAATACTTACGGTCATCTAGCTGCTATGTGAAGACACTGGTGACGTGCTGTGAAGTGAGAATTATAAAGGAAATATATTTTAATATGAAGGATAAGAAAGGGGTGGTAAAGTTGGGAGAGGGCGTGGAGGGGGGTGTAGTAGTTTGAGCGGGTTATAACACGAACGTCAGTGAGAGGGGAAGTAGTGGAAGAAGGGGGGTAATTCATCACGTGACTAACAGCCAATTAAAATAAAGGACGGGATAAGGGGGGAGGGGGATAAGTTAATACATACATGTAAAAAGTGGAGGGGGGCGTCAGTGTCTCGATGGAGCTCGTCCGGGTAAGACGTGTCGATAGTTGATATAATTAAATAATTTGTATGTAAAAAGTTTTTTTATATAATAGTTTTTTTATTAAAACGTTTTTTACTAAAAAGTTTTTTATTAAAAATAATTTTATTAAAAGTTTATTTATTAAATACGTGCGGGGTTATTATGGAATGCGAAATCGAAAAATTTTCGGAAGAAACACCAAGATGGCGGCCGAAAACAAGATGGCGTCCGGAAACATGATGGAGGTAATATTTTTTCGGAATTTTTTGAAATTTTGAAATTTTTTGGAAAAATTAGAATTTATAAAGTTTTTTTTAAATTTTCGAAATTTTGGAAAATTTTGGAAATTTGACACTCAAGGTCAAGGTCACGGTTAAAGGTCAAGGTCATCCAACATGGCGGCCGGGGACGTGACGTCACAACATGGCGGTCAAATCCTCACCAGGGGCGTCATTTGGGGCTACAGGGGGGGGGCAAATGCCCCCCCCCCCCCTGGATTTGGAATTTTTGTGTATAAATATATTTTTTGTATTTTTAAATGTAAATAACGCTAACTTAAGGACATAAAACTGAAGTTTTATTATTCAAGTATCTAATTTATGCATGCTTAATTAATAAAAAAGATGCAACATGGTCACTGTCGTCTGAAAAAAAAATCTTGCCCCCCCCCCCTGGAAAAACCTGAAATGACGCCCCTGATCATCACTCGGCAGAAATCCTCACTCCGGCCCCATGTCCCAGAAACCCCGTAATCATACTACTAATAACGACGTTACCCAACGTTTCTACTTGGAAGATGACAATCTTCGAAAGGGCGGTAAATTTGGCAACAATGCACGAAGTTGCAGCAGAAAATGCATGGGAGCTGAAAAAGACGCAGACGAGGAAGATAATGTTGTCCAATGCGTGGTCAAGAGAGTAGTGAAAGTAATCGGACTGTGTTTATGTGTGTGTGTGTGTGTGTGTGTGTGTGTGTGTGTGTGTGTGTGTGTGTATATATATATATATATATATATATATATATATATATATATATATAGCGTATATTCACGCAAGGTAACTGTTTTTACTAATGTTTACATGCTGATCACTTACATGTTATGTCCGGTCACTTCAAGTCAAAGGTTACAAATTTCTAAGCATAAAGAGGGTTCTAACCACTTGTTAAAGTATTATGAAGGAATGTTCTTTTTGTAACGTAATTTTTTGCTGTTGCCTTTCCTTACACCAGTAGCCTGCATACGAAATTTCGTTACATAATTGCATATGACTACGATATAATTGTCCACTTACACTTTTCCCTCCTTCACCTTTGAAGGCGCATAACTCCGTCATACGTCACAATAGGCCCAATACTGTAATATTGTTTCCCTATGTACTTAATCTCAGGAATTCACTCCTACCTGACAAATTCGCGTTTCCTTTTGGACGCTTGTAAGAATTAAAAGAAACCTAAGTTCGTTTCAGTTTCTCTT
The DNA here is from genome assembly GCA_003012365.1 of Medauroidea extradentata. Classification (NCBI taxonomy): domain Eukaryota; kingdom Metazoa; phylum Arthropoda; class Insecta; order Phasmatodea; family Phasmatidae; genus Medauroidea; species Medauroidea extradentata. The sequence continues at coordinate 20,523 of PNEQ01064469.1, read as the reverse complement.
GGATTTTGGTTTTATTTGACTCCTGCTGGAGAGAGTTAAGCCAATTATAAAGCAGTAAGTAATTGCAAGCCCAATAATGAGGTATCGCTGTATCAGAGAGCAGCTAATGAACCACTGCTTGTCTGCTTGAGTACACAGATATTATTGGAGGAGGCTAGCCTAGAAGTCAGCGAACCCGCGAATATTTCCTGTCTCCATATGTAAGTGTGAGTGTGGGCGTGAGTGTGGGTGTGAGTGTGGGTGTGAGTGCGGGTGTGAGTGTGGGTGTGAGTGTGGGTGTGAGTGCGGGTGTGAGTGTGGGTGTGAGTGTGGGCGTGAGTGTTAATCTTGTAACATTGTCTTTTTCTCTAAAACAAATGTTACAAAGATCCTCACTCAACTGAAACAATTCACTTATTAACAGCGATTTTACTATTATTGCGACGGAACGAACTCGCAGTGCAATCATCCAGTCTGTCATTAAAACACAAATTAAAAAAATATGTATTGGTTCCAAATTAAGGTATTTTTTTTAAATATTCAATAAATAAATTTGAATTCCGAATCACGGAATGTGTATTATTTGCAATAGCTGCAGTCTTTTAGTAAACACATTTTCTGCCTTAGTGTTCGGTAAAATTGTTTGTGTTCTTGTTTAGAAGTTACATGTTGTGGGTGTGTTCTGATGTAAAATGTAAACTATTATAATTCGGAATGGTTTAACTAAAACATATATTAGATTCAAGTTTTGGAGTGAGTTCAGAAATTATTACTTCACCTTTTACCGTAATTGCAGATAAGTACAAAGAAAACATACGATGAATTTACGTTTTCAACAGTTCAGAATATGTTACTTAAAGAAGAGGTGACCCCCTATACTGTCATTCACGCCATTTTGCTGGTCAGAAATCTGTTTGCCACTATGAAATTATTATATTAAGTACAAAAGTAGTTAAAAATCTGTAACACTGTGTTTCCAAGTGGCAGTATTGTCCAGCAATGTCTATCTCAGTATTTTAGTAACTCGAAACTCCACATTCATCATTTCTCATTACCCTCGTGAACTATCACATAATTGCCCTCACGACCTTTCTTGGAAGAGGGATTTCTTATGGGTTCGAAGGAACTTTGATTCGCTGTTAGCGAGTTTTATACCCTCCGGGGCATTTCTAGCTCTAGCTTTTAAATAGTCACTCAAGCAGCACGACTCTAGTCGACAGAGCAAACGTTGATTGTCGTATTCTTTCTTATGGGGGGGGGGGGGGGAATATACTTCCTAAATGCTCTGTTGGCTCCTTTTACGCCTCTTCCTCAATTCTCTGCTATACTTCCACGCATATCATTAACAAACATTAAGCTCTCAACTCCGCCGGCAAACATTCAAAGCCACGAAGTTTCAATGGGAGGAAAAAACGCGGGGCTCTTAAGTAACGTTTCAAACCCTCATTGCCAGAAATATTGCAGAGAAAACACTTCGACAAGTTTTCCATTAAAAAAAAAAAAGGAAAATATTTACAATCAGGCATGTAGTGTTTAAAGGAAACGTTCCGTTTGTAATAACCTATCATTCTGATGGAACACAGCATTGCATATTGAAGCGAATCAATAATAATTTTAAAAATGGTTCTTACATTTAGTTTTATAAACTGACAAATAATTTCAAATAAAGTTGCAAATATGGAGTAAATCTAGCAGCAGTTTGGATTGATGTATTTGATTAAATTTTTTAGCCGTAAGCCACGACACTATGTTCTGTGAATTCTGAAAAACTAAAGTGTTGAGTTGTACGTACCAAAAATCGTGAGCGATAATACTAGGAATAAGTGAAGTCTGAGATTTCTTAACAATACATTGCTACGTGTTCCTCAGAGGCAGTGAGGAAGGAGGCATTTTGATACCGTAACATTCTTAAAATAATTGAAAATTAATAAGGTTATTCCATTATTATACGTGATCTGCATAAATCAGCAAGCTTAGTGTCCCTTTTTCAGTCTCATACACACAGACACACAGGAGTCCAGAAATGCAGTATATATAAGCACATCACGAAAATTCTGTGCTAAATTAGAGACAAAAACGTATGTGTTAAATTATTTTCACAAAAATTTTATCGCTCAATTTGGCAGCACAGCACGGAGTCTCCACTTCATCTTCTGGTCCAGGTATTATTGAATGTATATTATTTGTGTAAACGTAGAATAATCTGTGTCGTGCCAGAGGTGACTTCTCCGTGTTATGTTGCACATTGTGAATGTAAAAAGTCTTCATACAGCATTTTGCCACGGACATTTTCGTCTATATATATATATATATATATATATATATATATATATATATATATATATATATATATATATATATATATATACACACACAATCATAAGCTGTCTGTACCCAGTTTTTCCCACGTGTATTGCTTGTCTTATGCTTGTAACTGAACACGCAATGTTGGCAAAGCAATTAAAAAAATAGGTAAATTTTTTTCATGTTAGTGATTCTCAGTTTTGGATCGTCTGTCTTCTTACGTGGTAAATAATTATGGTTTGTATCCTGTTTAGAAACTTACATATCATTTAAGGTATTTACGTGGCAATCGTTCTGAAACAAACACTACATGTATATATCAAATAGGTAAATATATTAACAGAGTTAATTAAAACATAATTATTAATATTTCCACCACCTTCTGATATTAAAATAGAACTTAACATAATACATTTTACATTTGTACAGATATCCAAATTAAGTGGGAATCACTATGATAGCCCATTTGGCCCAATCTCTATTGGCGATCCTTAAAGACACATTTCACATTTTACACCCCAGGGAGTACGAATGTATGAAGTTTCTTAAAACTAATTTACGGGTACATGCTCGGAAGGAACTATAAATCTAGACAAATTCTATATATATTTATAATTTAGCTAAAATACGTGTTTAACTACTAAACAACTAAGGGAAAATAAAAAAATCAGTCATGTTGATGAACTTTTTTGGGTGTTACATTGGGTTCTCGGCTTGAGAAGCATCGCGTGTTCGACCAGATTATGGCAGCTCTAACTTCTGCCCTAACATTGTAGAAGAAACGACATGCAATGCGACTCAATCCTAGAAGCAAATAAAATAGCCTCAAAACTATTGTTTGAAATAGTGAACGTTGTCGGAATAATGGAATGTAACAAGTTGAACATTTTTCGTATTTACCAGAAGCAAATACTTTTTTATGTACTAACTATACGCAATTATTACTTAATTTTCCCTACTTAAAATAATATAATTAGTATTTATTAATAATTCATTCATATCAATGAAAAGTAATATTAGTATGCTTCTCAAAATTATAGATCCCATACTGAGATAGCAAAGCACTTAAAATTACGGGAAAATACGATCAATACGCACAGAAATATATCACTTGCAAATATATTACGCAGTTACGAATGCTCTAGAAATAACACGAGAGCATAACTACTTCTGTAATACAGTTCGAAGAATTATTAACCTTCTACATCTTTAAACCAGCTGGGGCCATAAAAATTGGCTTGATATCTTCGACACTGGTAAAGTGTCAAGAATAACACCACATTTATGCTCCGAAATATGGTTTCACTTGGAACTGTTGAAATTACATGAAATATTTTATTACATACGCAAGCTATAACATTTAAAAAATATACATGATACTACAATGTATCAAAACCAAAAATACTGTCCTGATATCATAATTTATCTTTAGTGCAATATACACCATAATGGAGTTGTGACAAAGGTATATATTCTCTTAGTCTACAATGACATCAATTGAAACGTTATAAACGATAAATCATATAGTATACATTCAAAATACCTGAACTCGTAGTTTGTCACTTCTGTCCTTCACTGCTGGCAAGCTCTGAAGTATCATGATGGTATCTCAGTAACACTTTGCAAATAAGATGTGAGTATTTTGTCAACATTAATGATTTGAGAGTGTCGGCGTAACTACCAACAATAAAAATGTAAATATTTAACTACCCAAAGGTCAATACGAATCTGGCAATAAAGTACAGTTCGACAACATATTTCAACCGCTTTTTCAAGCAAACGAATAATTTTATTTCACCAAACTAACCGATAATATGCTTTCGAATTAAATATTAGCCACAAAACTAAGTTTTAGTGTTATTTGTCCGTTAAAACCTTTCAAAAATATTTTATAGGACTGTTTTATATTACACATTATAAAGCGAAAATATTGAAATGTGACTTCATCATATAGAAAGTGTTACACTATAATGGTTCTAACGTTTTGCAGCAATTTGCTACAGGAGTGTAGACACAAGAAATTTTATAAAATTTCTTCGAATACATTTTGTAAACTAATGTGGTGTATTTAAAAAAAACTTTTAATTCGTCTTCTTATATCGACATCTATTCGACAAAAACTTGACACATAAAATGGTGCCAATTTAGTAGACGTAATTACGCTTCATTCACACACTTTATTTAATTTTGTACCATCCCCTACTTAGGGGCTAGCACCTCAACTAATGGTGATGGTAACAGATTACGAAAACAAGATAAGGTGATCTGCGAATCCCTAGTGATTTGCGTGGGCGCAAAGGCAAAAGTAATCCACACTCAAAGTAAATCAAACTCGTAACCTCAAACACCTCAGTAAAGTTTAATAGCTAAATAATTGCAATAGCTGCAAGAAAAACTACATTTGTATATTACAATCATGAATAGGTAAACTGCAAATTAGCTTCAACTTAAAAGAAAGATCAAAGGTCGGGTTCAAGCCCAACGGGGATTTATTCAAAACTCAAAATCAACACAAGAAAATAGCACAACCTTTAAACTTTTATGAACTCAATTAATTGGCAACATAAGTCAAAACCTTGGAAGAGAAAACACAATTTACAAAGGTAACATTAAACATAACTTTACGAATTACTATTAACAGGCGTGCAAAAAGTATGAAAGTAATCTGTTAATCTGAACAATATGAGGCAAAAGAAGTTCTAATCGAGAGTACTGGAAAAGGGTAAAGCGAAAGACAATGACAAATATTACAAAACAGCTAGCCCTATCCTTATAGCAACCCAACTAGAATAATAACAAAGACAAATGCTAACCGAGTCCCATACCTCAGTAGCGAATATACAATACAATCACAAGTATGAATAAACCTCTATACTTAAAGGTAGTAACCTTCAGGGGACACACGCCCCAAAACACTTACAGCAGCAAAATCTACCGAGTCCCAGACTTCGGTAGTATTCGCGCAACCTATCACCCTAGCACAGTCTCATAAGCGGGCCCAAAAAGTGCATGAAAAATATACAATTAAATTACTATCAGTTACCTTCAGTTATTAAGTTTCTCTTCAGAGGTCTAATATACAAAGTTGCATGCCCACAGTAATGAATTAATGTTCAAGCAAAACTAAACCATAGAATTTAAATGATTGCCACCCCCCCCCCCTTTTCTCGCTCTCTTTTTCTCTGAAAATTTTCAGAAGTTACCAGAAGTTAAATAGTGAAAAACCTGAACGCGTAAGTTAACTTTAATTTACAGATTAAAAGAGAAGAAAAACAAAGAGTAAAACACGAACGAGACACTAGGACTTGGGCCATTATGCTACAGGACTTCAACTCAAGAAAAACCCAAAGAACAAACTGAACAAGGCGCCGAAAATTAATCAATTATAAGTCCTGCCGCATAACAACACATTCCCCATTTACATTGACGAAAGACGAGAGTAACACTCACATTTCACTGGAAGCCGTCTGACCGCACTTACTAGGAAAACACGAGTAGATATACAAACAGCGAGGATTAATACAAGGCAAAATATAGTCCGCCCAACATGGCGGAGCAACAGTTACAAGTTAACATTAAAATAAAATAATTATTCCCATTAAACCTGAAAATACAAAATGAAACCTGAATACAATAATTATAAAACTCTGTGCGTAGAAAATTAATCACATATTATTTCAGTTTGTTAATTTAAGATATACACAAGAAAAATAATTATAATAAAACGAAGAGCAATTTCTTGACGTACGGTGCCGGTCACTTGAGTGCGCTAGTGTAGCATGAAGTTAGTTGGACTGTCTGCACCTGTGTCTCTGCTTAGTTCACAACAAGTCTATGGCGAAGAAACGTCTTGTTTACATGTTGCGTCGTAGAATGTTCCAAACTATTACAAGTGGTTTACTGGATCACAAGGTACACATGTTTCTATTGGCGTGAAGGTGTTCTGAACATAGCTGCGGAGAACATACTGACGTATAAATAAAGTCAATCTATTAGTTGCTGAAAGTTAATAAGTCCAAACTGTCTCGTGCATCGTCAAACTTGCCGGTCAAACCGACAAGGTCGGTTCAATTTTGGCGTGTAAATCGATGACAACGAGATATAATGCATATTATTATATTGTTAGTAAAATTTGTTAATTTATTCACTCTAATAATTTACTTTTGTACACGTTATTATAACCTAATAAAATAACTGAACCACATAAGTTTAAAAATTAAATTTTATGATTTGTTGGAAAGTAAGATTACATTGTTGCGTGCGAAATCAACTCGGCGGTAACAGCATACTTTAAACGAAATAAATATCCCCTCTCCCCGTCACCATTGTCTTCCCCATTCCAAACTCCCGGGTGTAGAGAATTCTTTCAAGCACGACTTTCTCCCTCTAACGGCGAGTATGAGAGAATTGACTTTAAAAAATGCACGCTTAAAGCATGTGGATCTCATTTTCACAAACTCTCTTCCATGTCTTTCTTTCCTTAGCCGCTGAGTCATTAACCCACTTTTCTGTGCTTGCTTCCTGCTCCCGCCGCCGACCCTTCACTGAAGCTGCTTCAATGCGAGCTGCGTTCTGTCAGTTTGACTCGTGTCTATCGTAATGTAAGAGACAATTTGTTCGTAACACGGGGTAAATTTATGCCACTCTTACTGTTTATAAGCTGGAAAGGAACTGACTCAGCTGGCATTCACTACTGCGTAACCGCAACTAGCTAATTAAACACATACGCTTTGTTAGCTATACGTCATTAACAGAGAGTGTAGCTAGGTCGCAGAAAACCTTGAGTTACATAATAGGACTAAGCATCTGTTGTCGTCGAAAAAAAAAACTGCTATAATCGTCAGCGTCATATTCGTTATATTTTCTTGCTCACGATTTCTGTTGGTGAGTTCGTTCTAATTAATGACTTCGTATTTTCCAATAACTGTCAACTTATATATGCAACTTGTTTTGTCCTTTTCTGTGTTAGCTCTCCTTTTCCAATTTTCTGGTTTAAATTATATTGGATGTTTCGGGAAGGAGTGTGTTAATTTCTTGTGGTAATAGGTCACAAAAAACCATGTCAATTTGTCCCTAAAGTGACAATTGAGGACTTAACATTCATAATGGGCCAAGTGCCGAAAGGTAAGTTTCGAGATAATGACGAAAACAGTATTTTGCGACAAAAAAATGAACAAGTAATTATCCAAATGCGTTCACATATTTTTTACAATAGGAAAGTAGTAAATAGGCGCAATCGAACAGTAATTAATACAAAACACTTATGAACATCAACATATATTTATTTTTCAATGAACTACAATGCGTTGATGTTATTCCAACCATCTAATTTTGGTTACGTACGGGGCGCATGAATATCACTAAGAGATAACGCTTTAGGTGTGTCTTCAACCTAATGTTTTGGCACGTTTCTATGTACCTAACTAATTTTTGTCAAAAAGGGTAGTTAGCCCCTTTTGAATGTTAACTCCTCAATTGTGGGAGTAACACTACCTTGAAAATAGGCTTTCAAATTAAATTTCAATCGAAATTTCAAAAACCACATTATATTAAATTACGAAACTTTGTACAGTGCCTTATAAAGGACTTTACTTCATTCTCAGTAATTTAGTTTGGAAATGTCATTGGCGCATCATTGTTCAAATAGGGGACGGTACTTTTCTTTTGCTTGTAACTTCGGAACACGTCACTGTAATTCTTGTTCAACCACATAATATTAAACAGGTGTGGAAGATTAATAAAAAAGATAGTCTTGTCGAAAATTGCTACAGTTAGCCGTTTTCGATGAAATCAAATTTTAAATTAATGTAATTTTGCCACGCCTGAAATATATGCAGGCGTTGCGACTTCCTTGTAAGGTGTGTAACCGAGCTAAAAGGCGTGTTGCAATATTTTTGCGACGGATTTATAATCTAAGATGGATAGTGTAAAAGTAGGCGTTTAGTCATTTAAAGCAGTTGTACTTAACTGAGTGGGCATAGAAACTGCAATATTGAAATAAAACCTACAGTGAAATTTCGCAAATTCAACGACTTGCTTGATAGAATCCATTGTACTTTACATACTCGAGCCCGTCTATTTTTTCATTGTTCGTTGTTCAAGTGTGTAGCAACTAGTGGACAAATAGTCGGGGCTTGAGTTTACATAAGACAGTGGATTCTAACATGCAGGTGATAAAATACGCGAAATTATCCTGTCTCTACGTGTAAATATACGACAATATTCACCAAGTTTTACAAAATCGTACTTTCAGATAACCGCTCTGATAACTCAACATAAATCGCTTTAGTCCAATCAGTGCGTCCTAACCATTACACAAAGTAGATACTTCATGCAGTGTCGCATAACATTTTATTAGTAATATTATAAAATGTGTCCGTTGGTATCAGTGAATAATTTATTGTCACTAGTAATAAAGGGGTTACCTGTATGTAAGATTTTTTAAAACTAGGTCAATATTTCCATAAACATGTATATTTTATTTTAACAGTGTGGTTTCCTTGCCCACAGAGTGCAACAGTTTTACAGTACTCTGCACCTACTTTTACATCATCTTTGTATAAAATCTCAAATGAAAAATCCATCACAGCAATATTGCAACACGCCTGTTAGTTTGATTATACGCCTTGCAAATTAGTTGCATTACCTGCATATATTTCAGGCGTTACAAAAATATATTAATTTACGTTTGATTTTCTTGAAAACGGCTAACTACAGCAACTTTCGACAAGACAACTTTTTTTGTCAATATTCCTCGCCTGTTTAATATTATGCGGTAGAACGTTATTTCCAATGAAGTGTTCCGAATTTACAAGCAGAAGAAAAGTGTCGTTCACCATTTTAACAATGATGGGCCAATGACATTACCAGACAAAATTACTGAGAAAGAAGTGAAGTAATTTTTAAGACATGTACCAAGTTTTGTTATTTAATATTACTTAGTTTTTAAAATTGTAATTTAAACGTAATATAAAAGTCTATTTTCAGGGTAGCATTGCTCCTACAACTTTCACTTCAGGAACAAATTGAAAGCACAATTTCAACATACTATTTTGTGAGCTATCACCATAAAAAATTACCACACTCCGTCCTGACTCAGTCTGTATACGGACTATTATTCCTATGTCGGAATTATTTGAATGCTTGTTGTCTACAGCCAGTTACGGCTTCCTGTGTACTGTTCTCCTTTTTTGTGCTTACCTCCCTCACGTCTTGTCCTAGTATGTAACTGTGAGTTTTCTGAGACTCAGTTATATTCACTTTAAATACCGTATATCAAACAAAATACTTCTTCTGTTCGTTATACACAACCACTGCAAAAAAAAAAAACATTCAGATATCACTGGCTGATTTAAGAATAACATTTACTACAGTTCAGGCACCATGCATCTCTAATCGTTTATGCACAAAATGACTCTGTTATGTATGTACAGAAAATAACATAAGCAAGCAAATTTATCCAGTAAGTATTAAAAGTTTGGATGTTGTGATAAACGATGTGTAGTTGCTAGCCAGATAATTATTATCTTATAAGATAATACACAATTATTGCTAAATAGTCATTTTCGTTCCCGTTGATGTAATTATGTGTAGTTCAAAAATAATCTAGCTTTCTAATGTTTTAGTTATGAGCTAATAAAAACTTTAAACGCTATGGTCATTGTCTTTACATTTTAGGAAAGCTAGTTAAAATTGCTTTTGAGACCGTATACAAGTGTCTGTTGCTGTTTGACGTCAGAGGTTTTTCTTTGCATAACTTTTTCTCACAATTGTGGGGAACGAATCTTATTTGTAAATAAGTTTGTACTAACCTTTGCATATTTTTCATTCCCTCTTGGCACTTACCATTTCTCGTCAAAGTTGTCTTACTTCTTTATACATCACAGTGTGTTGACAGAAGTGCATGTTGAGGTGTGTGAATCCGCGTGCTAGTGAGTTGGGTCGCCAATATTTTTTTCTCTTATTTGTGCTTGTGTAATTTAAAGCAAAACCATCTCAATGCTTACTTACACAATATCCTAGATGTCAGCTCGTTATGCTCAGTATTTAAATAAACAAATATAGCGTGAGAGTTAATCCGAGGTCAACGCATCACAAATTGAGAGCCGAAACTCTAAGATGGGAAATTGTAGGCGTCCGCCTTTGCTTGACTGATAAGGTACGAGGCACATTATACGAAGATAAGCAACATACTGCAAGTACAGGAGTAACTGAATCATTACAGGCCCTCGTAACTTGAACAGGGAAAACAGATTCTTAACCGAAGATTGCCGAGCTTCCCCTTACCTGACTGACAACTTGTGCAAGGAAAAATAAATGCTGCAATGAATTATCAGCGATATAAATATGTGCATCTATAATTACGCATGTCATTGCTGAAGTTGGTTTTATTTAGTATTTCAACAAGTTAAATGTTGTGACGAAAATTTTATCACCGACATTGCCATTCTAAAACCTCTCTCTCTTATTAAATTACGGATCTAACGTTGGTATCAGGGTGGGAAGAATTGCAGTCTACTTCGGGCGTCTTCGGCGAAAAGATGGATTTTGTGCTTAACATAGGAGTAAGGACTTTGAAGAAACACGCTGACCAACGGCAACATCTGCCAAGATAACCACTTGCGGAGTATCAGAAACGGCTACGTCGAGAATCGTACCCGATAAATCCTGGGGGAAATTTGATTTAAGGGTGGTCAAGGTCTGACCATTACTCCGCCTTGGTCAACAATTCAGTGATGTGCAGGCTATTTAAGGTAATGTGAACACATCTGAAGCTATGTATTTTTTTCCTCCGAGACAACGTATTATTTTATGAGACTCATCAACAAATAATTACAGAGTTACGTTACAAACACGGCTCAGGAATGTCAAAATACTAAAAAGTTAACGTCAAATACCAAAACAAAATCTAATTTTTAATATTTATTTTTCCCAAATAATCATCGAATGTAATCACTTAACAGTTCTGTATCAGCTTCAACAATAAATTTTATTAATTTTCTCATTTTCGAAGTTCTGAGTAGAAAAAATTAAAAATATGTTGTTGTGTAGAAAATTATATTTGCCTTGCAGCACACCACACGCGCTGGAATTGAACTTAAGGCCATGCTTTCTCCTTTCTACTTTATTTACCGATATAAAAGTTTTACGCCCAAACGAAAGCAGATATCAATAATATGACTGGCAGTTTTGTTAATAATCAACTTCATCACGTTGGCTGAAAATTTCGTGACAGTTAATACTATGGTCTTAGCCATTTATGTAATAAACAAAATTCTGGTTTATTTACTTTTCGTCAGATCTCTTGTTTAAAAGAAAATAACTATCACGGCAAATACCATTTTAAACAAATCTGCCAAACATATTTTAATATCTGACCTCGTTTAAGCTTAAAAAATTGATTTTGCAAAAATAGGAACATGTGATCACGGTCTTATAGTACATTTAGGCAGCAAACCGTACAGCAAGTTATGAATAACGAATTGCTGCACAGACTGCCGGTAAATTATACGTCAACATATAAATCGCAATGCCTATACTGTATTGCTGGGTAATTCCATTTACTATAAAATCGCAATTGTAACGTTTAATACCAACATGTTCAGAATAATAAGATAAAATCATATCTGTTGTCACTTTTTTCATTATGCTTCAGTACTGCGCACGTAACCGAGCGAGGTGGCTCAACAGTAAGCCGTTGGACTCGCAATCGGCTGGACGCGTATTCGTCCCCCTGCTCCTGTCATTTTGATTTCGGCTTTTGATGTTTCCCCGAAATCACTCTATGCGAATGATGGTATGGTTCCTTAACAAAGGCCATGGCCGACTCCTCTCCCAGCTCATGTCATTATACCAAGTTGTGTCACCGTCTGTAGTGTCCTGGTTGTCGACGATATGTAAAGTGCGCTCTGCATACGTGTTTCGCTGCCGACACGTCTGCCTCGCGTCTTGCGTACTATAGGCCATCCACTTTAAAGTGAGCGCTGCCCAACAATTATAATCATTAAAATAATGCACTTATTGAGACTAGATATTGAGAGTTGTGGAGTGGAAAATGTACGCTAGTGTTTTGTTACATAGAAGGTTTCGTATTAAAAATAGTAAATATAGTGGCATAATGGCTCACAGAAAATTGTAGGCAGTGCTCATTCTATCCTGAACAGCCTGTGCCTGTGCATGTGACGGCAGCTGTGCCGCCACGCTTTTCTGTAGCACGGGTGGTCTACCAGCAGGCGTCTATTCGATTTTTTTTTTTTTTCAGAACCCGTTGAATAGCTGTAAAGTTTCCGCTCTGCTAATGACCTTGATCTCATGCTCGTCCAAGTTTGTCATGTCAGTGTGGTCCTACGGTGGTTAGGCATTGCCTTCCGTAACATCGGAGGAAGAAACAGATTTGAGAGATATTTTTTTCTCAGCTCTTAAGCTATAACATATATCCAAATTTACTATCTAAATTTTATCTTCGTCGAAGCATAGGATATATTCTTAGTAAACTACTTGACGTAAATAATAAGAGAATTTTTCGTTATTTAGTCTTGCAGAATAATTTCAAGAGAATTCTTAAAAGATAACCTGTAATTCTCTTGCAATGATTCTGCAGGAAAATTAATGAAAGATACCATTGTTGTTTATGTCAAGCAGTTTACCGAGTATATATCTCATGCTTTGTCGGAGATAAAATTTTGATAATACAATTTTTAAAAATGTTATGGCTTAACACTCTTATTTAAGGTTGGAGAAATTTTACATTTTCTGACTCCAATTTAAACACTGGATAATTTTTATCGCTAGTTTCTCTAGTACAGGTAGAGGTTAAAACATGTATGCTGGTACTGCTGGAGATAACTTAGGATGCAAAACAGTATGTTGCCGATGAGCAAAGTTCTTTTCACAAGCGCCGCAATTTTCATTGCCATTTTTTAATTTTTTATTTGTACCAGATATTTTTTCCTTATTTTAGAAACAAAATGTGACAAAATTTGGCTCTTATAAAATTTTTTTTATATCTCATAGTTTTCGCGTAATGGCTTGTTAGTCATATTTTGCATGTTTCCGTTTTAAGAACTACACTTAAACCAACTGATATACCAAACTCCAAAAAATCACTGTGGATAAAGACATTGCAGGTTACAATGACATGCTCATAAAATTAAAGAATAAAAATTAATATTATTAAAAAGTATTGAATTTTTAAATAAAATTTCTTTTCAATTTCAGCATTTTTTTAAATACAAATAATTTTTATTTTTTATTTTTATGAACACGAAATTGTTGCCTGCAATGTCTTTATCCACTGTGATTATTTTTTTAATTTCTCATATCATTATTTATTTTTAGTGTATTCCTTAAAATCGGAAACATGCAAAATATGAATTTAACAAACCAATACGCGAAAACTATGAGAGATAAAAAAAATTCATAAAAGCCAAATTTAGTCATATTTTGTGTCTAAAATAAGAAAAAAAATTCTTGTATAAATAAAAAAATTGTGATGAAAATTGCGGTAGACCGCGCCCTTAATTTGCCTCCTTACTAAGAGCGCAGCCTACTCCAGATCCATAGAGACAACAAGGATAGGTATTCACTTGTTATATTTAAATATGTGGCGCTCCGTGCCTGTCGAGCTTACATAATAGCCACCAATTACTATTTTTCTTCACGTCTTTGATACCTGCATTTTTATAGGATCATTTAGACAGTTTATCATATAACCTGCACTGAAAACAAAATATTTTTGTAGGTAAAATACGTTTATTTGTTAAAATAGGGACGGTCCGAACAGTTCGTACTGAAATTTGTAATGTAGACGGAGCATATAGTAGCACCTTTCTTACACAGAGCACTTTCTTACTTCTCTAAACAGATTGTTGCGTGGAGCTAGTTACCTTCGGTAAATTAACTGACACTTCTGGGAAATGTTTCACCAGCATTTCTACGTAAAACAACAAAAATTATTTTTAACGGTGCCACAGTATGTTTGTGAGAGTTTTTAACAACTGTTGTTTAGTACTCCATACTAACAAACCAAACAATTCCTCTATTCTCCGTTCACTCTAAGATGAATTCTGAAGTAAAAAAATAACGTAATATCATTGCACTTGGCTAGATTCTAATTGGCTCAATTTGTGCAGCGCGCCGACGTACTGTTTCCAACCGACAAAACTGTGTACAGTCAGTATCATATGAAACAACAACGCCCTATATATTAAAACAATATTGCTTGAAAATTTCGTACGTGTTTGGAAACAAAAATTACATGAAATCTTGATAAAATTATTGACGTCATGTGCAATTACAGTATATTTTAAAATTTAATTGCAATTAATAAGCAATGACTAACGATCGTATTCAAATATACTGGTACTAACGTAACGAAAATTTGGTACTACATGAAGAAAAAAAAGTGTCAACTAAATGAATCATTAAACTTACTGTAAAGTCCCTCCTGAATTATTTTGTACTTAGTTTTGTAAAAATGACATTTTGAAAATCACCGAACAATCTGTCGATAATTCACGACACATATTTTTTTGTACAGAATGTTATGCGAGATTTTTATTCTTGCCTTAAATGCATCACCGCAGTTTGTTTAGTTTCGAAAACGTGCAAGACATTTTCACTGTTTACGTCCAGCGTCACATAACCTAATCCGCAAGGGATGTAAACATAAACCGACGCGAGGACGGAACGAAATAGGTCATGGAATTTTGGTTAGGACGAACTAGAACTTCTGGAACGGAAAATGTATGTACGGAAAAACCATTCACATTACCCGCAAACATTGACGCGTTAATATCCAAAAATACTTAGAAAAAAAAAATAAAACAGTATATCTGATTGTGACATTTCTGACGTATTTTACTGCAATAATTATTACTGACCTAAACTTTTGGTATTTTCAGAGTATCGTACATCTCTAAATACTGGCAAGTGTACCAAGAAACTCGTACGTTTAAAAGTACGACAGTCGTTAAATAACTCGTGAATCAACTGTACGGACACAGACTATATAGTAACACAGACGTGAAATGACGTGGCGGATCGTTTGATACGGGCGAACTTCGCCGCTTATTGGCTGCCCAAGGTTGTTGATACCAGCTCCGCGTATGTTTGGCTTCTGCATGTTACTACAGGTTTCCTATTGGCCAGGCTGCCGGCTAGCAGGACAGCCACCTTACGCTGATTGGCTGTAGGCTTATCCGCCATGTTGCTGGCCAGCGGCGCCATTTTGTTGGCGTGTGTGACTGAGTTCGCCGTCCTACAAACTATTTCACTTCTGTATTCCTAAATATTCTGTGGTACGGACGTGTCGTCCGCTAACCATAATTGCTGTAATAAACATATAGCGTCGTAGATTGTGTTTGCAACGTCTGTATATTTTATATGTTTGTTAATAAAACTCTCTCATTAAGTGATGGAGTGGTAAATTTATATGTGCACGACAGATAGCAAAGATTTATTTCTTATGCAAGATCACAGTGCAGGGCGGTCGGCAGCCAATGAACATGTTTGTTTACAACGTGATTTGTTTACCTTAAAACTCAACTAAGAGTGAACGGAGAATAGCATTCGGAACCACTTGAAATATTTTCATGTACACCAATATCTATTCTGACGAAAATGTATCGTTAATAAACATAAATTGTGTCAGTGATAATGAAATACGGAAATGCGTACAGTAAAAATACACAACGTAATCATACATATTATTTCCATTATTCAGCGGACATTTGCAAGGAAAAAATTCGTAAATGTATGGGTTAGAGGGCTGTAAATATTACGGCTATATTTTAATAACATCACCGGTAAATCTGCAAATCTGTAGAAATGCAATAGTAGCATTACATATTGTGTAAGCATGGCTCAGTTCCGCGTGGAGAAACTGTTTTACAGAAACTTTTCTTGGATTAGGAAATATGTTTCGTAAATTCACGGAGGTGTCCACAAATATTTTTACCGGTAATGCTGTAAATCGACGGAGAAAATTTGTACAGTGTATGATAACTACAACAATACTTTTCTTCAAGTGTGAAAGCTAAATATATTTTTTTCTTTTAAATAAACCTCTAACAGACAATTTCAAAAATATACTAATATTTCTACAATTTGTAGCTGTTTAGCATATTCATCTCTTCTCACATCAGGAAATGGTTTCAGTTCGAAAACGGTATCACGAAAAAAAAAAAAACCGAGCACAACGAATGAAACTTACAAATCCCAGTCCATGCTTGCTTCACGGCTTCAGTTTGGAAGCGCCCTTACAGTTACCAGTGGTGATATCCCCTCGCCAAAACAAATAACAGTCGTCTTCCTGATCTGTCGCAGTAATAAACTTGCCTAGACTCACCATTCAGTTGCTTCACATACAACAAGTTTAAACTACATTTACAAAAAAATAATTGCATGTCAATACAGCACAGAGTAGACAGAAGCTAAACTGCATGGTAGTGTATTTTATGTAAGGGCACTCATTGGGCTTATAACTAAAGGTGTCTATAGAAATGAATGTGGTACCAGATAGCTTACCTTGTGGTACGGGAACATCATTAAGGGCGCCGCCTACCCTACCTACGACGGAGCAGTAAGGTCGACCTTGAAGCATGCATCAAATGCCATGTCGCCTCAACGAGTCAAGCGTTGCACTAGCGTGCAAGCTTCCCACCGAACGGTTTAGCTATGGAACACTAAGCGGTGACTATATAATTTTATCGGTGGAAAGTCTGCAACTAACTTCAGTGCACGTCGCAATCTGAGTTTCGCGTATATCTGCCGTGCGCGTACATTTTGAAGTACGGAAGTCTGAAAAGGCCGATTTCGGCCATGTTGGAGGCAGTGGCGTCATTTGGGGCTACAGGGGGGGGGGGCAAATGCCCCCCCCCTGGATTTGGGATTTTATGTGTATAAATATAGTTTTTGTATTTTTAAATGTAAATAATGCTAACTTAAGGACATAAAACTGAAGTTTTATTATTAAAGTATTTAATTTATACATGGTTAATTAATAAAAAAGATGCAACGAGGTCACTGTCGTCAGAAAACAAAATCTTGCCCCCCCCCCCTGGAAAAACCTGAAATGACGCCCCTGGTTGGAGGACTTAGAAACAGTGTTTTAATGAGTGTGGCGTCTTAACAATGAGGTTCCGACCTTGCCTGAAGTTTGTTTTCATTTCGTACGTTGGCACAGTGGGCACACGTGGAATATTTTTGTAGAAAAAAACGTGTTTACGAACACACTGCAACACATTGGAAGCGTAGGGTAGGTATCGTCTTCCATCGTCTACCATGTGCTTCAAATGCGTTGCAGTGTGTTCGTAAACACGAGGATTTTTACGAAATTTTTCGACAGTTGTGTCAATGTACTGAAAGAAAATAAAACTTTGGACAAGGACGTCATATCATTGCTTATATAAAATGTTGTTAATATCACTGTTTCGAAGCCCTTTAAGATAGCTTGTAACGTACTTTTCAGACTGCCGTACTTCAAAATGTGTTATCCGAATATGTGCTTAAGAGGGCGTGGTACATAATTCAACGCTAAAAGCATTAATCTATAACTGTAGGTTTCTTGAAGCGAATTTGTGAAAATTAAACAATAGCAATCCTAGAGAATAGCTTTGGGAAACGTTGTAAACAAAATTGTTTCCAGTGTTACGAACTTCTGAGGCACAATCTCTGACGCCGGAACCTCGTGCATTTAACTGCGGCGCAAGATATCACTCGTATCGAATTAGTAATTTCGGATAAATATTTACTCACAAAGATTGCAAATACCATTATCTAGGATTGTCATTGAGTATTTAATCCATATTGGCTTCGAAAAAAGCGTAAAAATCAATAAATGATTTCAGTGTTTATTAATCTACCACGCTCTCTTAACTCAAATAGAAACGTACAACTAAACATTGCTGCAGACTTTCCAGCGATATAATCAAATGGCCACCACATCGCACCGGACTAGTCCTAACACCCTTCTTCAGGACCGGACAAGCGAGGAAGTTAATGAGGATTGATCCCTGTCACATCGGTTTTACAGTTTTTCTTATAAACCAGGGAATAGACACATTGTTTTACATTTTTCGCGCTGACAAGGCATAGTTTATAGTTTCATTAATTTTTGGAATCCATATGACATTGTTTCTGTTACTGTTGTGGCCTCTGTAGTCGCTCCCGTAAATAGAGCAATTTTTCCTTTTCAGCTGATTCCCGTCGCAAAATAATGAATATATCATGGTTCCAGCAATTATAGAAAATCGATTAAGTTTGCATCTATTCCTTGTCATGACAAAAATTTTGATACATCTACTGGAACAGAAGTTATCGAGAAGAAACAGATAAATCCAAGGTGGTAGGGATCAATACCCCTTAATGTGACCAGGAAGACCAGGGTCCCGCAACTATGGACATGGCCATCTCATTCGCAGGATTGCAGGCCTGCTCACGTCAACTCCCGACGGACACGACCTCCAGAGACCTTATGCCCGCTGAGTTAGCCGTAACTACCTCGCTTCAGTGGGGCCCCCTGGTACTCAACCTATCAGGCAACTACGTGGCCTCCAGACTAAGGCTGCGATTACGATGACTTCACGTTCACGTATCATTAACAACTTTATCACATTCACTTGAACGTAATACGTAATCAATTGCGGTGCCACATTACGATCCTTCACGTAAGCTGCAAGCAGGCAATGAAAAACGTCGTAAAAGAACCTTGAAATTAATAGTCAAAGATGACATGACACAATAGACGACATAAACTTCTCCGACATATAATTGGCTCAGGCGATCACGTAGTATAACTTCACGTATCACTTTAACTTAAAAGTTTGACATCGACAAGCTTTCAGTTACGTGAAAGTGATCGCAAGTATAAAGTGGCACGATCGTGATAGGGGCCGTCCAAGTGCGTTGGTCAAGGTGTTTCCTGCTTATGTGAAAGTTAAAGTAAAGTGAACGTGAAGGCATCGTAAACCCAGCCTAAAGTCCCACCTACCTGCCAGGATCGGCTCCCAGCCAGACATGTTTCTGTCGATACCGGACACAGAACCAGCGGGCGTCGTACAACGTTCGTTTAAGGGCGTTATAGGGAGTCTAATAGCAACAATTTATAATTTTACGATACAGTATTCGTTTTCTAGACTATACTTATGAGTACAATTTACTTTTACGAAACATTTTCAGCTTGCATAGGTTTCTCATAACGGCGTCTCAAAGTAAAAAAAAAAAAAAAAATTGCGCATTACGCTGCCGTGTAAATAGTGAAATCCTGTTACCGTACTTAAAATAAATAGTTCAAAGGGGAATAACGTGACTTCCGTTACGTATCCTTATATTATAAAATGTCTCAGTGAAGAACACAATGTTTCTAAAAAAATTATTGCTAAATTGACACTTTGTTCCCAATCTTTGGCAAATTTTTTTAAAGACTCAAAATATTACGTTCTGGATTCATAAATGTTAAGTTACGTAGTCCATAGCATGTTATTGCACCGTGAATTATTTGGTTTCGGAAACCTATTTAGTTTTCACTATTTGCAAGGCAGCATAACGTTTAAAATTAAAAATTTAGAAAATTGCTGTACCTTTAGAATTGCTTCGTACGAGGTAACTGTAGCCAGAAATTAAGTATACAAAACTAACACTATTTCATGAAAATATTAAATTCGGATTTATACAACTTGAACACCCCGAAGAGGACTCCAAACCTGCGTTTCAAATGCGTTGCGAGA
This sequence comes from Medauroidea extradentata, assembly GCA_003012365.1. Classification (NCBI taxonomy): domain Eukaryota; kingdom Metazoa; phylum Arthropoda; class Insecta; order Phasmatodea; family Phasmatidae; genus Medauroidea; species Medauroidea extradentata. The sequence continues at coordinate 514 of PNEQ01064469.1, read as the reverse complement.
TATGACTTTTTTTTTTACGGAACTATTTAACAAAAATTATGTTCGTAAACTATGTCGCTATAATTTAAAAAATGCAGTACGTTTATTACAAATATAATTTTTGGATCACCAAAGTGGTATAAGTGTACGCCAGGGACTTACAATTACTTACATTGTTAGGACCAAATACATGAACAAATCGTGAGTTAGTAGTATGATTATGCCGGTTCTGGGACATGGAGCCGGAGTGAGGCGCCCGCCCAAAGTGAGGCGCCCCCCGCCATGTTGTGACGTCACGTCCCCGGCCGCCATGTTGGATGACAGTGACCTTGACCTTGACCTTGACCTTGACCTTGACCTTGACCTTGAGTGTCAAATTACCAAAATTTTCAAAAATTTCGAAAATTTCAAAAAAATTTCAAAAAATTCAAAATTTTCAAAAAATTTCAAAATTTCAAAAAATCCCGAAAAAAAATATTACCACCATCTTGATTCCGGACGCCATATTGTTTCCGGCCGCCATCTTGGTGTTTCT
>PNEQ01064468.1:0-10777 GCA_003012365.1 Medauroidea extradentata | reverse complement strand
TCTTAAATATAAATTGATTGAAATCTCCCTCCTGGCTTGTTTCCGTGTAGCTAGCGTATTTCCTCGTCCCAGTGTCGAGCTATAAGTGAGTTCACGAGTGTTTTTAAGGAGTGTAGGATTGCTCCTGGGTGCGTGGTTACACTCGGCGCATATTCAACGGCCTGGTGTTAGCTGTGAGCCTACGATCCACGGGTTCAATAGGTAAAATACAGACTTCTGGAAACACAGCAGTTTCATTTGTTTACTTCTTTGGTTTCCTCAGATAAAAGAGTGTGATATTACACAACATTCACATGCGTTCTGTACCTTACAGGCAGTTTACAGGATTTATGGGGGTAGAGTTTGTATATGATAATATTTATGCAGAGTAAAGTTTAAACACTTCAAAGAAGTCATTAGAGCAGTTTCTCACTCTATTATCTTATTTACCTGCTCTTGAGCAGGGTTAAGCGCCTGTTAGCAGACAAAATAACATGTGGAGTGAAAGAAAATGTAAACTATATAAGATCCACAAACTGAGTGCACTGTGTTCAAAATATCAAAGAAAAAAACACAAAATGGATACTGTATGTAATATAAATAATACAATGTGTAAAAATGTGCCACGAATATCACCTTTAACCGAAATGTTTAATACGTACAAAATATGTACCCTTATTTTAGATTCCAGCCATCTTAAAACCATGAACAGCATTACAGGTGTTTAATCACAACCTGGATAACCTCTGGTGATCACGTGACAGTAAACCTACCATCTCAGCCTGTGAGATTTTATAACCACCTAATCATTCACATAGCAACAACTGAAAGAAATATCCATCATCCACTTCTTAAAAGCAAACAATTTACTGAATTAAACACTTGACATCCACTTGTTGAAAGTAAATACTTCACAAAAAAAATTATACATATATTATTTTATCATTCACTATTTTGAAGTGAATATAAAACAAACAAAACATTCATAATCATCTATTCCAAAAGTGACTAGAGGCATACCTAACTACAAACTATAGAGTGCCAACACGAGGCAAAAACTCTAAAAGGACAATCTAACAAATAAATAACAAAAGACCTTTGAAAAACGTTTTGCAAATCTATTAAAAATTGTATAAATCTGGACTAAAGTCAATGTGAAATCAATAAAATCAAAACGTCGCTGATTTAATGATTTATGGAACATGCTCAAACTACTCTAAATATTCGTGAACAACTACATTTTAAACAGGGTTCTTACAGCAAACATACAATTAAAATTCAAAGACTTTGCAAGGACTATATACTAATATTTCAAGGACCTCAGTAAATTACACTTGATACACCAAATTTCTACTCAAATGTTTAAGGTTTTACTTGCAACGTTTTTACTACGGTGTCCCCCACCCCCTTTTAGAACTGAAGTTCACCAATGGTAAATGAACCAGAAATGATATATTGCATTTAAAATTAACACGTTCATATTTAAGGGCTTGTTATAGAGTTTCGCAGTGATTCCGAAAAAATTTTTTTAATTGCTACCTAATATTCATATCAAAATTTTGTTCCACAGTTTTGACACTTATATTATATATATATTTAGTACTAAAACATTATATTTTAAAATTTTTAACTTGATACATTGTAATTTGTACAACATTACACTTCAAAATATGTATTTAATCACTTTTTTTATATTACTTTAACATAAGAAACTGTGCACATGCCCCACTAATATTAATTAAATTAATAGTATAGTAAATGCCAAATGAGAAAATAATCTTCGCGCAGCATTTGGGTGGCAAATGGAGGGGGGCTCGGTAGGGGAAGGCACCATGGAAGGGCCGCTGCTAGAGGGCGGGAATCCACGTCACACTGCTGCACCTCTACATGCCTAACTGAAAACATTGTCCCCGGTAGCACAAACTATACATTTCGATAAATCATAGTTCACACACACAAATATAATTCATGAAGACGAAACTAGGTTCGAACCAACATCGGCAACATACATTATTATGATTTGCCGCGATGCTCAATGGTGTAAGCAAATATCCTAACCAGATAGACTTTGGAAACGCCTATGGCGTACCATCCTCCCAAGCTTTCAACATATGCGGTTTATTTACAAACAACTAAAATGCGCACCACTCACTCACAGTAGACGAATACGCAGTAACTTACTTCATATATGCTATAGTAATTGTTTAAATCAACAAAGAATATTTGTTATATTTTGAGATAAAAACATTTTGCTGCATTCTTTAACAAGTCTCCGTGGCGAATTCGGTAGCGAACGCGGTTGGTAAGCTGGAGGTCGTAGGTTCGGGACGTGGCCGCGACGAACATTTTACTTTTATTTTAATGTTTCAAAATACTTTTCTTAATCTTTCACAAACACGTAGAAAAAAATGCCATGTATATTTGTAACAAATTGTGTTTGCTATTTTACCAAATTCTTTCCAGCACAAAAACTTTAATACTTTTGCAAAAAAACTGACTAATTGCTAATTAACGATTAGTCAATTAATAAGCAAAAGTGTGTTATATTGTCATTGGAAAAAATTAGGTAAAATAGCAAATGCAATTTGTGACAAATTTACATGGCGGTTTTACGATATCGGCAGCCATTCGGCTTTAAAAAAATATTTATTGGTCTAGCAACAGAAATAGGCACCCGTGGCCTTTTAACATTAAATTCATCACTAACATTTGTTTACATTCTTTAAAAATGTTACATTTTTCGTATTTATATAAATACAAATACATCAGTACGTGCAAGCACATTGCTCTCAAAATCTGCTACAACATGAGACCAAGTTCACGAATAAGAGAATTCATAGCTTACTTCATAAAAAATTCTTTTTGTGGAATGTAATGTATTTCTTTGTTCTTACTCCATAATACTTGTATCACATATCATTCACTGTCTGACAAAGGCTTAAAATCATTCAAAAAGTCGTCTCTACTGTCACTGGTTTCACATGAACTGGATGAAGAATCTTGCACACGAATAACAAATTCTTCCATGGCATCATCTAAAAGATGTTCTTGAGTTACGGACTCGTGCTCAGTTTTTTTCACATTGTCACACACGGATGCCCATTGTTCTTTAGTGACTTCTTGAAATTTCTGTTCAGCGAGGCCTCTAACATCACTTAGGTTAAACGTGGTGTTCCGAGACGCAACCCAGTTTTTTACGATACCCCAAATTTTCTCGATTGGGTTAAGATCTGGGTGATAAGGAGGAAGGCGCAGCGCTGTATGTCCATGTTGTTCAAGTAATGCGTCAATTGCGTACGAGTGGTTGAGTGGCTTGAATTGTTTTACAAGTTCGTACAATTCACGTTTCGTCAACGCGGCATCAAATGCAATATTATGTTCCTGTAGCCATTCTACAATCTGACTTTTGCGGTTGTTCGAAGTTGGGTGACGTACAGATTGGACGTTGTGATAAGAAGTATTATCAAAGACAACTACAGAATGTGGTTTCAAATTTGGTATCAGTTTATCTTGCAGCCATTTAGAGAAGTTGGTATGGTTCATATCATTATGATAATCACCTATTTTTGTTCCGGACTTAAATATCAAAAGTGCGTTCTGCACAAACCCGTCTTCTCTTCCAGCGTGAAGAATAATCAGTCTGTTTCCTTTAGACATTGGTTTCTTAAGGCCACTGCTAGAACCGTCTGTCCAATCCTTCGGAGTACTGGGAGTAGTATGGCAACTATGAAGGTATGTTTCATCTACGTACACGATATTCTGCTATTCGTTTCTGGCTTTACGTATCTGTTGGAGATATGACATATGTAAAAGCTTTATGTCATGATGTTCCATTATAACCTGCCGATTATCTGATGTCTTTTTCCAACGATAACCTAACTTTGAGAGCAAGCTCTTAGAGATGTTTTCCCGCCTTTGTAAGAGATGTCTTGAACCAATTTGGCATGGACTGCACCTACAGTTGAACGACATTTCTCAGTTAAGTAAAAGTTATTAATTGTTCGCCGCACTACATGTATGTCAAAATCGTTTATGCTAGTCTTCGTAACACATTTTTGCCGTTTTTTGTTTGGGGTTTCAAAGGATTTGGATGAACCTTCCTTAATCTCGGTTCCTTCTCTTTTTATTTTGTAAATGGTTGGTACAGAGAAACCTGTGGCTGCTGAGACCCGTTTCATGACTTCTGAAAGCGGTATTTCTAAACCATTTTCTGCCTCATTTTGCATAAATTTTATGACATTGCAAACAACTTCTCGGGATTGACTGTGAACGACTTTTCCTTTTTTGTAATTTGCCATAACTTCCGTGTACCTATTATTTTCTATGCCACAGTTGCAAACGAAATACCCCGTAAGGACATAAATTTGCAGCGCATTCAGCGTACACATCTAAAACCGCATAATATAATATATGTACAACGCTGTACACACCAACTGCTATGTATCGTTCGCTTACGCCGTTCAGACTAACGTTTTTTCGACTGGTATAACATACACGCACACGAGCTCTCACCCAACCATCCTCGCCCGCTCTCTGTACTGCAATGAACTGACTCACACCTTACTGCAGCGGGAATGGACTCGTCCAACTCCCTTGACGCGTTTTCGTCTCCTGCGCATTTCTCATTTGGCGTTTACTCTAATAGGAATTCGAAAAGAAACTATTATCACATACCTTTTAATCATAATTGCTACTTCCAATAAAACGTGAGAATTCATCCATAGGAGTAGCGTCTGTCTGAAGACAGGAATGTGGTTGCGGCAATGTTAATGATTTTGCCTGAAGACAAGATTGTGGTTGAGGTAATGTTGATGATTATGAAATCTATGATGGAAAACCAAATGTCTTCTAGAAACTGGAAAATCTGGCTGTTTTGCTATTATTAACTTTTGCCGAAATTGCTTTTAAAGTGAGTTGAATTTTGTGAATCAGAAGAGTACGAACGTATGGCCACGATGTAAATGATACATCATTTTCACTACATTTGTGACTCTTATTTTTAAAGCCAAAACAAGAGCAGATAAATTTGTCTTCCAATACTGTATTGTTTAAATTCGTTTTACTATGATTATATTGCTCTTTCGAGACAAAACATTAATAAGTTGAGCTGATTATATACTTAACTGAATTTTCATCAATGAACTAATTAGGTGAAATGAGGTAATTTTTTGTATAAAAAAAACAGTAAAAACCCTGCAAAAAAAAACAGGGTGACCTATTTTTATAAAATTTTTATACAATTTGTTTAAGGTATTTTTAATAATATCTAATGAATATTTAATAAACAAAAGATAATAAGTATCACACAATGAGCAGAAATGTCTTATATTATTTTATTTAGAGGAATTTTATTTGACTTTCATTTTCAGTTTCAACTTTGCAGGTTAGTTAAAAGCACCATATTGCTGTTGTTTTTTCCTAGGAGCGTAAATGATTCGCTTGGAACAGCTGGTTAATTTTAATGGTTCCTTAATGGCGTTAATAGTACGATTGTGAAAAATACTGGGATATGTCCAACAAAATATTTTTTTCTCCCTCTCTCGTAGCCTATCTATATCTTGGGTGTTTTACCTTCCGTACAAATAAATGTTAACAAAAAAAACTGTTTAACGAAATACACATCATGTGGCCGCAAGACATGGGTGCACTTCTGGACTAGTTTAAGATACGGGACGAAACGAATCTGCTGACTAAAGGAAGATAGTACGTTATTTACCAACCTACCCTGACAGAACCTCTGTCAGTAAAGATAGCGGAACTTCGAGAGCCCGTCAGATGTCATGGTGAACGCGTTGGCCTAATACGCAACACATTTCATCCTAGTATAAACAAGAGAATGCTTAAAGCTATTGTAGTAGTGTTGCTTTTAAAAATAAATTCAGCTCATTATGAACATCTTTCTCACTTTTGTCCCCCATCTAACTTCAACAATAAAAAAGTTTCTCACTGACCAACTTTTTAATATTTGATTCCGTTGGCATCCAGATATATGAAGTTACGCACCATAAAAATTTGAATACGATTTTGATACTAATTCTTAAGTTATGATGTGAAATAGTAATGATGCATGAAAACAGTATAAGTACAAAGTTTTTATTTTCTAATTTTTTTAACCAATTTTAATGGTGCAAATTATGATCATCTAGTGTGTTTTTTGATGCTGTACAGTATGCAAAAATTTTAAGATCAAAGTTACAACATGACATTTTTGGATTTTTGGTAACTGTGTGCACCGAAACAAGGACAGTGTTTATAGCCGTTACCGTGCATTGGAAAGAGAGAGTGAATGCCCGTATAACTCTGTACTACAATCTAAGCGTGAGATGCTCTATACAGAACTACAATTAAGTCGATTGACTGTACACATACTTCCATAGTAATACTGGTCCACTGTCTTGAGCCATCCAACATCATCATGTGAATGAGCTATCAGGTGCACGTTCAGCTTAGCTGGGTCCAGCTTGGGGCATGACTGCAACACATTAAGCAACATTGTTGAAAACACCATTACATACATGCATTGCTCTAACCTGCTTGCTTCAAACATCAGAGAGAACCCACTTTAAGACAATATTAATTTAAATACTGCACAGATGTTGAAAAGTTGGTAGGCTAAACACCTTTTTTTTAGATCTAGTATTTCATGTTATGTAAAAATTGAAGACTGCATGTTTAGGTGTGAAAGAATCCAGAAATTTACAACAGTATTTCTGAATATGCTTCAATTAGAAAGCATCATTTTATCGTACAAAAATTTTAACCAAACCATAATCACTACATTCTACGGTTAAGACACACAACAGCAAATTGACCTGTAAAATAACATATTTCAAAGTTAAAAAAATTATTGTGTACCTTATTTTACAGCGGTAATTACCTGCTAGAAAGACATCCCTACGCGAGTCCATGTTGTCATTGCGCCATCTCGCTCAGTTTATGGTAATTAAAATCAACATTTAGGACAAAAAGTTGCAGATTTTCATTACTGGTTTAAAATGCCAGAAAATGTACACGCTATAAAAAAATTGTTTAAAAGTTTCAAACTTCCTGCTGTTTCACAACTAATATGCACTTGAATTACTATATTTTTTTTAAATTCCAAACTGAACTAACAATTGAAATTGAACACAGTAACAACCTGTTCCATGAATATCTGTGCTCCGATGGCACAACTCTCCCGTTTCAACTTTTTAGTGAAATAATGTTTTTCACCTAAACGACAGCAGATATCAAAAATCTGTTTGGCAGATTTGTTTCATATGGTCTTCCCCATGTTGGCTGATTTTTTTCAAGAGAGTGGATACTACGGTTTTAGCTAATATTAGAGACCTGAAAAATACACGTTTCCTTTCGGGCTCAAGCTAGACTGCAAACAACTGTACGTTGGGATCACATTTGAAACTAGCCCTTGGCTTATTTGACACATCTTGTAAGTCGCTGAGCTAAGATAGTGACGTGGAACAGCCACGCCCTCTGTCAGTGCTACTAGCCCGTCGTGCACACCACGCCGTTTACCGACGGAACACACCCCAGCGTCAGTAGCAGTTCCGCATAACGGAATGCACCCACACACGCCGCCACCTGGGCAGTGGCGTCCAGACGCCCCCCCAACGCTGTGGAGCGGTGCCCCAGTATAGTGCAGGGTGCTAGGAGCCCCTGGAAATGTTAGTGAAGTGTTTGCCCACCCAACTCGCCTACAATTAAGGCGTAAAGTAAACAGAGTGACGTAGCCTAACGTGTGGTGCAATCGTGGGCGAAGCAACTTTCCCCGATATCTGAATAAAGTGACGGGCCAGGGGATAACCTTGTTTTCATGTAATAACAAAACCTTTAAGAAAAGTCAGACTTAACCTAGCTGTATCGCGGAAACACCCCTATGCCCCGTAGCCATAGTGGACTCGTCCACAGTACCCACCTAACACTGGTCTTAGCGCTTAAATGCTATAATTTGTAATTAAGTAATTAGTGTTTTGTTAACATCAGCATAATGTAAAGTAATTCTTTTCCATTCTCTTTTACCGTTTTGTCAAGTATAGTGTTCTAATAATTACGTTAATCAAAATATGTGACAAACTCAAGTTTCAACAAAATCTAAATTCTAATCAATACAAAGTATTTCAGACTCTAATTATTCATTTCTTAAGTTACAATTGCCTTCTCGTGATTGTGTTTATTTGTTAAAGTGTAATTATGTGTGCAAGGGACGGTTCCTGCATAAGTGGCGGCCGAGCCAGGCCACGCGCGAACCGTCCGGCAGTTGGCATTGAGCGGCGCCTCGAGGAGGTCGACGTGTTTTGTGTCGCGCCGGGCAGCTACAACTTTGCTCTAATCATTTCATTGCCATAGTTAACGTAATTTACCGGAACATTGTTTGTGATTGTGCTGTGCCCGGCGACACCCCCGCCCCTGCAACTCTCGCGCCCAGGGTTTAACTTCTCGCACGTAATAATTTCGCGCCGTCCTGTGACGAGCTTTTGTTTTCCTGCACAGCCCACCAGACGGGCTAGGTCCAGGCCCGCTCAACCGTCGTTATAGTGTGCCTCTGTATGGATTAACGACGACTCTTTCAATAAAACACGTAAGTAATAACTCGTTGTTTTATTGACTACCACTTCATGGTTATAAGTAAACTGGGTGTCCAGGGTGCCCTTGTATTCCCTGGGAGTGTTTTCCCAAGTGCTACGGGTGTGGGAAGCACCTAGACTTCCCTGCGAAACGGACAAGGAACGGGTGAGTACTGTACATCACGGCCGTCGGCCGCACGACCCCTGAGAGTCTCAAGTTCTACCGAGTGCTCGTTCTCACCTAACGAGCTGGCGCCGCGGGTAAATTGTCAAATGCACATCTCACCACGACCCCCGTTCCCGTCAATAGAAAGTAAGAAAGTAACTAAATGCAGGCCCATATCACAGTTACAGCAAGCAGCCAGTGAGCAGTTGTCTGCTTGAACACACATATATTCTTGGAGGCTGCCTACAGGCCAGTGAATCAGTGAGTTTTTCCAGTCTCTAGTGTAATTGATGAAATTCTGGTTAATTGACTTTTCCGTTGAAACCGTACAATCCAGTGTCCTGAAAAAATTAGCTATTACAATTGTAACCATTTTAACTAAACTGCGTACAATCCAGTGTCCTGAAAAAATTAGCTATTACAATTGTAACCATTTTAACTAAACTGCCAAACAGATTATTTTATACCTGATCCTGTTTAAGTTTAAAGAAATAATTAACACAAGAACAGTATAAACAGGCAAGCATGGCCTTAAGAATTCACTTGAACAGAATGATACAGTTAAGAGAAAAAAACAGGACTGTGATGGAATGTTCTCGCTCCATGCTATAATCCAGAGAAGTGCCACAGTAGCCTATCTCTGGGAAGAGGTTGTAAATAGAGGAACAACATGCCTGGTTTATTATGTAGTATAGGACTGATAATGTGTGAGATAATGACTACTGTGAGGAAATATTAATTGACCCAAATGTAGAAATAAATATGAATTTTGATGCAATGAAACATCTCCAACTTGGGTTATGGAACACATGAGCTGGTGGAAAATAGTGAATTAGCCTAGATAAGAGTAGGTAAATATCTCAGAAACTGCAGGCCAGTATCCTTCAGTCTCAGACTGCCAAATTCAGCAATTCTGATACATAGGTAAATATTTATAGGCCGTTCGGAATAAAATGAACACTAAATATTTAACCTTTGAAAAATATCACTAGATGTTACTACATATAATTCAACATTACCGATAGTTACCTTACTGCTTGTATGGTTGGCAACGAAATAACACAACATAGTTCCGTGTTTATTCATATTTAAATACAACAATACAGAAACAAAATCAACCGACAGCGATATAATTGTATTTTATATAATTAACAAACTTCTTTTTTATCAAACTATATAGGTACCTATCGACTGAACAATTTTTCTTACACGCGCAAACATAAAGTGACGTGTCCCAGGAGGTTAGACTTTTCCCGTAGTTAGCCGTTACACGCGGAAATATACGAATTGGCTGGAAATAGATCTTTAGCAGGGCTTTTTCGAGTGCTCACTTTATTCCGAACTGCCTATAGAATAGCTAATAAACATATATCACACAAACTACTGATTTTAAAGGCATAATTTACTGATGAAAAATGTTTCTGTAGACAATAGGAGTAGTTGTATGTAAAGGAAATTTTAGTTTACCACCACAACATAAGAACAGAATTTGGCAGAAAAGTAAACACATTCCAGAATTGTAAGCTGTTAAATGCTCTACCTGAATAAATTGAATCCATTTCCAGTTGTAAGTAACTCGAAAATTAAACTAAAACAATATTTAATCAAACTGTTAAACTGCTGAGGAAGCAATAAGTTATATAGACCAATTAAATAAAGCAAGCCTGAGTTATAAAAAAAATGCTGTAAATAGTGCACAGATATGATTTCATACGAGTAAATGTGTGATTGCGTATGTATGTCTTATTAATATTACCTTGTTAACCAAATTATTGCTACGTACTGTATGTAAAAAAAAAAGTTTGAACGAGATTGCTTTGCTGTATTTAATTTTTCAAAACATAACTGGGTCATTCTCCAAAAAAAGTGCTTTTTATGTCCCCACTGGTTTTAACAACAAAATTATTTTCAAGTACTGAATATTTGTTTTAATATGCAATACGTACAGTTAAAAATATTTAACAAAGGCAATAAAAATCAGTTTTGAATGTAAAAATTAGTAACAAATATGCCACAGACTGTGAAATGTCACGTCCGTGGACTGTCCCATTCTCTTCTTAACTAACTT
>PNEQ01064457.1:0-15168 GCA_003012365.1 Medauroidea extradentata | reverse complement strand
TTACACAAAACTTATTATATGATATTTATTTTAAGCGAATGAAAATATTCGCAATATTGATCGGTTTGCTTTGCATCATAAATAAATAACACAATACATGTCAACACTACATAATACAGTTTTTTGTAGTTTTCTCAAAACTACCATTTTGGACTAACGTTGTTTTGCAAATTCACCATTCATATATATATATATATATGATATTTTAGTTTATCTTTATGAATTCTGTGTGGCGTTACTTAAAACAATACGCTATTCAGTATATCTATACAACTGCAGAATTATTAATTAACAGGTAGTAGGTACCTGAAGTAAAAGACCATTCAGTAAATTCGTAAAGATTGTGCAAATGCATGTTTTTTATATTCAACTTAAAATAGTTAAAGATTAAATTTTTTTTTTAATTTTCATCAAATATTTTTAGAAAAAAATACTATTTATTTCTCTTTAAAGTGTTGATAACTAGGGATTGCTGATTTTCGCGAAAAGAATCTGTCCTACTTAGTTTCAGTGCCTTACGTTCAAGTCTGTAGTTCTGCTTCATGCTTGCTAGCGTGCCTTCACGAAGAGACATCCCTCATTTGACTGAGCTCATCATAATAACGTTTATTTTACACCAAACGTCTGTGATTTGCGGGTAGAACACCACGACTCGTGACAAATAAAACATCCAATCATCAGTGACCGCCTAGCAGAACTGCAGATTTGTATGTAAGACACTATAACCAAGTGGGGGCAAAAATATTTTCGCTAAGATCCCCATTGGTAACTAAAAATCCACTGACCGAACAGTGTTTTAAAATGGAAATTGCTAAGTTAAACCGTTTTTATTTGTACTCACCAAATAGGAAATAGTTAACTACCGATCTAAAAGTACATCAACTATACTAAGGTGGCATGTTAATAAGTCTACAAGTTGCTATAAAATATTTCGTTAAAAAAAATTCATAATTTATTTCAGAACAAAAAATTGTTCATATAAGTGTTTTATTCAGTGGTACACAACACTATTATAAATTACGTATACAACAAAACTGTTATGTGTTGGTATATTACTTCAGGACCATTGCGATTTACATACTGTTACGCTTTATAAATTTTAATTTTACATAATATTGAATAAAACAGAAATCAGGATATCGAAAGCCGGTTATTGAACCCTGGCCCTCCCGAACGCAAATATTAGGCCTATATGTTATCGTTGTGCCACGTCACTAGGTTTGTTTTAACTGAGAGTATTCAAGTTATGTAAAATGCATGTATCAATATAAAATACTGTCGGTATTTTAGACGTTACTAGGAACTAAATTAACCTCTTATGAAATACAGTTATATGGCAAATAACTCCCATAAACTGTGGCTCTGGCACAGTTTTGATTTGGGGAGGGGTTACAGTAGTGTGTACCTGCCATACAACAGTCCAAGAGTGAAGAGTCTGAGTCAGTGCTTAACATTGATATATTTAACTCTGGTGAGGAATTACATCAGGTGAGTAAGAAGCTGTGCATGAATGAACGGGGAAACGGTATATTCCCGAGAAAACATGAGATTCTAAATACTGTGGCTTTACTTTACAAGTTTGGCTAATGCACATCACTACAAGGTTTACATAATTAAAAGTAGAGGAGGGAAGCGGTTAATTAATTATTTATGCTAATTCCTTAATATGTTATGGGTAAACCTTTGGCCACCTTAGAACTCTCAACTATCATGTTGCCGGAGGCTGGTGATGAATGGCTCGTTTATCGGCGGATGGCACGTCGTCGGTCTCTACCCAAGACCATCTTTGCGAGTTGGTGACGGCTGGAAGGCTCGTAGAAGACAGACCCCGATTCCCCTGATGCATTGTGTTATATTCGGCTACACTCTTCAATGTAGGTGGGGAGAATTGAGGCCCAGCAACAACTAACCTAATTACCGAATCCGCTGCTAGCAACATATTTCAGCGAAGCTTTATGTTACATCGCAACAAAATAATATTCTTCTAGGTCCCACAGTTTCAACATAACTGAGCTTCAAGGTCACCAATGTAATATTTTGCCAACATTTTACAAATGTAATGGTATAATGCACAAACGTGAAGCAAGTTCGGGTGGACGACTGTAACCTGTTTGAAATGACATGTTAGAATTTTGTTTAAGAAGAGATAGATTTACGATTCAAAGAAAGTTATATCCACGACTTTAAAAAAAAATACAAACGAATTATTTGTATAGATACAAAGGTTTAATTCAGTAGCCTACTCTATAAACATGAATGAGTGAATATTCACTTATTCACGCCGATAGATGAAACAAATTCAACAAATTGAATCAGTGAGATACCCCTACATAGTAAAACCGTGATTATTCACTGATTCCGATTGAGAGTGTTAAAAAAAATAATAAGTGAATATACACAGCTTTTTCTGAGTATTTTCTATAATTCAATACTTTGAAACCGTTATTTTAAAACAACTGAAAAAAATTCTGTGTAAACTCACTAATTCACTTGTGAAATGTTGGCCTTTGTGAAAATACGACAATATTGATTGATTTTACTGTGGTTAGTTTTCACATAAGTTCTTCAAACTGTTTTAACTCCTTCATCCAGCAATGTGGATCCGTGAATGTTCCCTATTACATTGTTAAAGTGTACTGCTTTTATTTTGACTGTACTTTATTTAATTTATATTGTTCAAAAAGTTTGTACAATGGATAAGCAGTAAAAATAGGCTAATCGCTACTTTGACATGCACTTATGCTAAAATTATGGAATTAAAAATATTTTATTTAAAGAATTAAGTTAGAACTTGTTCAATGTATAACTTAGTCAGTGTTTGGCACACATATATATAAGTATGGATTTTTGGATGCAAAAGTAATTTATTAGTATTATGATTTGGTTATTGCGATTTTGAAACATTTATTAATATTTTACACAACCACTGGTGTGAAAAGTTTGAAAACTACCAATGTAAATGAGCAGTGAAGTAATAATAACTTTTACCTGGAAAATACATATATTTGATGCCAAACTATCTTAGACATAGGTCGCCTGATTTGCATGCATACCTGGATTTTTTTTTCACATATACAACTTTGCGCATTTTTCGTAAACTTTGCATTCTAGCCACTCAAAACGAGAGGACCAGCTTACTCTTGAAATATGATTAAGTAAATATTCACTGATTGAACAGTAGCGACAAATTTTACCAGAGAGAAATCACTTCAAAATCAGTGATTATTCAATGATCCCGATTAAAGAGTGCCAACATTACACAAGTTAGTGAATTACTACAGATTTTCCTGCGATTTCACTCTGATTCAATAATTTGAAACTGTTATTTAAAAACAGCTGAAAAATTGTGAATTCTCACTTACTTGTGAAATGTAGACACTTGTATACGAAATCTGTGAATATTCATTTATTTTACAATGATTTCTTTCCCATATCCAAATTATTGAAACTCCTCCATCCTTCAATATGGATCAGTGATTATTCATATATTGTGTATTTTTTTTATAGTTCATACTTTGGATAAGTAGAAAAATAGGAATCTAACAATAATTGGTGTAAATTAAATTTTGTTCATGGTATAAGTTAGGCAGTGTATGACACGAATATAAAATAACATATTTTTTTGCAAAGCACTAGTAGAACAACTTATTAATATTTTTTTTTTTTGCTGTTGCTGTTATAACATCCTCCAAACATTTATTGCAACTTTTAAGAGTCCACTGTTGTGAAAAGTTTGAAAACCAGATATGTAAATGAGCAGGTTAGTAATAAATTAGTACCGTTTACTTGAATGAGGTCAATATTCGATGCCAAACGATCTTAGGCATAAATAGTCGCGTGTTTTGCATGCATTCCGGGATTAGTATTTTTTTTTCGCAGAAACAACCTGTGCTTATTTATCGTAAACTTTTTAGTCAAGGTATTTGCAACAATAGGACTAATTTAATTCATGATGTACAGCTTACGAATACAACATAACATGATTACATAACCTGGTAAAGAAATCAATAACAAGCCTGTCACTTCTGCTATTTATATCAAATGGTTATATCTAACTACACTGGTTTTCTTTAGATTTTATCGAGCGTACATTTTTACTAGGGGTTTCAAGCCTAACAACCTCCGTTACTCCTGCTCCGAACGTTTGCTATATCCTATACTCACTTTTTTGCAAGAAATCATCTCTCGAAGTTTGAACGTTTAATTTCTTTCGCTTTCAAATTTTGTTGAATGGCAGTACGGTTCCAAGTTTTAGCAAGTCGTGGTTACTTAAAAGTAATAAAAGTAATAAACACAAGAAATACATCAAAAATATAATATGTTTGGTTACCTTGATCATTTTATATATATATAGCAAACTTCTAATGTAAAATAACCTAGCCAAATATTGGACATGTACCACGTTTAATGAAATGATACTAATAGGCAGTGAAAATAATTATAATAGGAATCGCACATTTATTCATACATAAATTAACACATTCAGATAGACACTAGATGTCATACGTCTATCTATCCTAGAAGCGACTAGGCTATGCACAACCAAAAAAGCTAGAAAACATTGATGTAAGCACTGTCTGTTGTTTCTAAACGAATATACACTAATTACTGAAAAGTTATACAACATACCCTGCCCTCTGAGAGCAGTTAGTCAAACTGTGTACTCTACTTCGATTTTAGTTCCTATCTCCTCTGATAGAGGCGGAACAAAACTAAACAACTTTAGGCAAAACGACTTTAGGCAAAATGACTTTAGGCAAAACGACTGTAGGCAAAACAACTTTAGGCAAATTACATAAGCAAAATACTTTTAGGCAAAATGACTTTAGGCAAAACGATTTTAGGCAAAACTACTTTAGGCAAAACAATTTTAGGCAAAACGACTTTAGGCAAAATGACTGAGGTGAAATTATTTTAGGCAAAAAGACTTTTGTAGATATTAACACTCGTGCTTGCCATTTAGGCAAAACGACTTTAGGCAAAACGACTTTAGGCAAAACTACTTTAGGCAAAACGACTTTAGGCAAAATGACTTTTAGGCAAAACGACTTTAGGCAAAATGACTTTTAGGCAAAACGACTTTAGGCGAAAAGACTTTAGGCAAAATGATTTAAGGCAAAACGAATTTAGGCAAAACGATTTTAGGAAAAACGACTTTAGGAAAAACTACTTTAGGCAGAACTACTTTGGGCAGAACTACTTTAGGCAGAATGACTTTAGGCAAAACAGTGTTAAAAAATCAGATTTAGGCAAAACTATTTTAGGCAAAACGACGTGCTCCCGACCTGGCAATAGCAAAACCTGCCCTGTTTATACAAAACCAACAGAGCCCATGTTTTGATATCATTTGCTTTGGCTCATTTCATATTGAACTAGCCTTTTTTGGTGCTTTGGGTTATTTTATTGATGGCGTGGGAATAGAACATATTCTGACTGAAAGTGGGGTGCTTGCATCAGGCTCACTCCAGGGAATCTTGAAAGGAAAGCATTATAACTGATGCAAACGTCTTCATATATTACTATCACTGGCTTTGCAACGTAGTCACTTCCAGAAGTTTTTACAGTGTAGAGATGATGGTATACCCCTTAATTTGGAAAAGATTAAAAACCATGTGCTATTGTGTAACAGTAGTTTGACTGAAGACACCCTAGAAGAAATTCTGAGTACAAACTAACTAATGAAATTGCATGAAGAGTATAATATTTTTGCAGAAAAAAACTAGGAATGGCTTGCATGGTAAAACAGCCCAGTATTTCCAACATTACATAGATTTTGTACAGATAAACAAGTTTTTCTGTAGAGGATATAGGACTTGTAATGTTGACATGTATATACAAGCCATGGAGAAAATGTGTCCTATTTTCTTTGCATGCAACAGACCCAATTATCCTCGTTGGATGACAGTGTATCTCCTTAAGCTTCTTAACATCGATGAGACATGTACGGGGGCCAAAAAAAGCTCTATGTGAAGGAGGACTAGCAATCAAGAGCTCAAACTTATATTTTTCTCGGGTACCTGTAGATATGGCACTAGAACAAACTATGAATAAAGATACTGCTTCAATATTAGGAGGTATCACAACTTTTGCAAATTCTGAGTCTTCAATAGCAAGATGGATGAAAACAAGGTCCATTAGAAGCAAAATTGTAACTCATTTGTTGGAGTTGAGTGGATTATCACATGTCAAAGACACGAAAGCAGAACTTCAAGAGTGTAGGATCAAAAGAGATAATGTGGATGTTCTGGAAATCATTAAAACAATGGACAACTTCGTAAACCCTTTTCATAATATTGAGTCCAACAATCCTCTATATAATCTTTCAACTGGTCAAGTGATTAGTATTGAGGTGGCAGATGATCTTGTACGAACTTAAGAAATAGGAACAACAGCTTTTGAAAAATTCAAATCTATGTATGCTGAGGACCCTAAAAGTATTGAGAAGCCAGTTAGAAGAAATATCGTCAAAAACTGTGCTAGCATTACAACAAAAACGTCTGGTAAACGTGAAACACAGTTAGAAGTTATGAAGTGCACACGAGATCTCTTTGGGAGACTACTTTACCAGTTCAGAAATGTGACATTGAAAAAGTGATTGAGTTTCTATTCACACCAGTACCTCTGTCTTTGTGCCAAATTGGAGGATCCATGAACAAAACAGATAAGAGTAAACTGATTCACCTATTAGAAGAGTATCAAATGTCAGACAAAGAGAATCCATTGCAAGTCGATGCTGTCATATACGATGCAATGTTCATGATTCATTGCTTGAAGTTTCCCAAAACTTATGTAGAAGTTGCATACAGACTCTTGGAAAACATTTGCAGCACATCTGCCAAGGAGATTCACCTTGTTTCCAATGTGTATACTACTCCAAGCATTAAGGATATTGAGCATGACCGTCGTCGTGGAACCACTTTCTCTGGTGATATAAAAGTGACAGGACCGGAACAGAAAACTCCAAAGAAACCTCAGGAATCCATGAAGAACAGCTCATTCAAGTCCTCTCTCCTTACTTTCATTTGCAATGAATTGAAAAAGGATAAATATAAAAATGTTCTGGGTGAAAGAATACTGTACGTTGGTATTGAAGATACATGCTATCAATATCAAGTTCGAAACAGTGCTATGACAAGTGTACAATTTCCTGAACTGAAGTGTCATCACCAAGAAGCAGACACGAGAATAGTTTGCCATGTCCAGCACATAGCACAATGTAACTTAAAACCAAATGTTGTTCGAGCGAATGACACAGATATTCGTGTTTTGCTAGTGTATCATCAAAGGCACTTTCAGAACTGCAATGTGTGGATGGATAGTGGACTAGAATCAAAGAACACAAGGCGGTTAATAGATGAGTCCAATGCAAAAATGATGGATGTCACTTTTTTGCCCAAAATGAGTAATGAATAGAAATACAAAGCACTATGTGTGTAGAATCTACCACCAAAATTCCATTCCATAAACACAAACTGTTAATGAGTAGTAGCAGTTTTAATTTCAACATACACTGTTTCAGTATAGCGTTTTCTAACTTTGTAATTGTTCTACTGTAAAATTCATTCCTAGTTACATCCATCATTTTTGCAGTGGACTCTTCAGATATTACAAAAATGCAGAACTTGGTGATGGTTTGACAACGGCTTTACCTGGCTTCCATGCTTTTACTGGAACAGACTTTACAGCAGTTTTTTCAAGACAAGGAAAGGTCAAACCTTTTAAGGTAATGTCTATGGATGCAGCACACATGAAGTTTTTTGCAAGTTTGGGAGAGACAGTCGATCACGAAAATGACTTGCTCACTGGTGCTGAGGAATATGTTTGATCATTGTACGGACAATCTATCTGCAAATCAGTCACACAAGCAAGATACAATATATTTAAGACAAAATGTGCTCCTAAAAACAACAACAGCCATTTAAGAAGATACGTAGTATTGATCCTACACTTCTTCCCCCATCAAAAGCAGCTATTCATGAAAAGTTAAAAAGAAGCAACGCAGTTGCATTCATATGGAAGAGAGCTAATCAACAAACTCCACACGAACAGATTGATCCCTTGAAACATGGATGGTGTTTACGTGAAGGACATTACAGCATTCAGTGGTTTGAAGGACCTATTTGCCCTGAATTCCTTGCAGTTGAAAACGAAGGAGAAGAAGAAGAAAATGATACATAGAGTGGTGACAGTGATGGTGACAGTGATCAAAGTGATGGCTAAAAATACAAGTAATAACTGTTTTGTGGCATTTAGTATCATGCATAATGAAAAGTATTAATTTTGGAATTTTTGACATAACATTTTATAGGATAAATTGCTGAATATAATTTCAAAATATTTATATTAAAAAAATTAAATAACCTTAAATGTTTAAGAAATTATAAAATACATACCACCAACATGTTAAGAGTAACAGGACTTATAATACCACTAAGTAACTGTAACATGACGACCACATTGATGACGTCATATTTCATGCCCCCACCACCAATTTTTACTAAGACTTGCATATTTTGTTTACATAAGTGGTACACTATCAAAAAATCATAGCTGCGTTTTTGGCAATCAAGGGTAAATAAAAGCAGCCCTAGCTCTCGGTCTATAATGGTTGCTTGCATCATCTTGCCGCTTTGAGGTATATGTATGATAGAAGCGGATTATCAAAATTTTATAAATTACCATTTTTTACACATAATTTGCTTTAAAGTGTAAAGCGTACAATTCGTGGCTTATCGAAGCTTATTTATTTATTTTGTCGTCTGAATTTTGTGGCGAAGTTAAGGCGAAGTCGTTCTGTCTTACACTTAACTACAAAATGCCTTTACAAAAAGGGAAAGCATTTCACAGTGTAATAGGAGAAGATCAGACATGTTGAATTTACATAACTAATTTAATTGATAGCATTGAAGTAATTAAGTTCCAAATTTTTAAAAAGGAAGAAGAAAAAGTTTAAATCACAAAACAATATAGAAAAAAAATTAAACCTTTACCTATAACATTCAATCATCACACAATAATACATAAGTATATGTCATCATCCACTGATCATGCTAGATAATGATATTGTCTTAGTTAGTTTCTTAGTTCAAAATGGAGGGGAAATAGTGAATCAGAAAATATCAAAATTAAAATAATAATTTGCAGCACTTCAAGAGTGAAGGTTTGGAAATAAAATGTAGTTTACTGTTCACAATGATTGATGTCAAACTTTTGTGCGCTTTGACTGACACTAGTACAGTGGAGAGTCCGATATGTACGCAGACAGCGAAAAGATCATCTTCATGGACTGCTTGTCTCTAAGCCAAAAAAAGAAGATGCCTTGAAATATGGCATATCACCCCTGCAAGCATTCATTACACACACACACACACACACACACACACATATATATATATATATATACACACATAACGGAGTGTGCGTACAGTTTGTGTGATGGTCACAAAAAAGCAAGTTGAAAATGTCTTTTAAAATTTTTTCTACAGTGAATATTGTGCGAGTCATGCTACACTGAAAATGAGAAGTTGTACCCCAGTTCAACAAATATGGGACAATGCTATTAGCAGAAAAATGTATTTGGATTAGGCTCTTCCATACTTTTGACGATGTGGACACATTCGTTCTTTAATATGAAGTAGTTTAAGATTTTTAAAAATAAATGTACTTTGTGTATCGACTTTAAAATAATATGTATATAAAAATAGAAACCTTGGCATTAAGGGACGGGTTGTGTCTACAATATAAAACAAAAATTGAATATTTTACTCCGCGTAATTTTGTTTGCTAATAATGTTACTCCTAAATTATGCATATGGAGGACATTATAACATTTAGGGGTAACATTACTACTGTTGTATCCACTTTAAGAAAAAATAAAAAAATAAATTTTCGACTTTATTTTACCACCTCACAAAATAATCGCACTTCGCCCTGGATCATCACGTATATAACTCTTGTTTGGGTAAAATTCTTCACAGTATTTTTTTTTAACTTGCATGAACTAATTTTAAAAAAGGTGTGGTGACAAATATGATCCCGAAGTCCAACGGCAAAAAGAATATGTTTACAAGATTTGAAGAAACTAATGCACATTAATTCCGACACGCCAGAACAAGGATTTGGCTCTACAACTGACGGAAATTCTTCAAGAAAGTTTTTAGTCATTCATCCTATATTACATGTTCTCGCAAGTGGTTAGAATGTCAATATCGAAAAATTTTGAGGAATACTGTAAAATAACTTTATCGCATTACAGTGAATTGTGCAGTTGGCACGAACAGACGCCAAATGTACATAAAGCATTAGAACACAGTGCGGTTACCATGGATCACTCTCTTTTGCCAATCAGCCAGTTGTCTGAAGAGTCACAATAACCTAGAAATAAAGATGTTGGGAACTACTGTGAATTCTCCTGTCGAAAATCAAACAGAATATCAAATATTAAGGATTGGTTTGGCCAACTTTTGTTAACTTCTGAGCTAGTATTTTCATCTGCACGCAAATAACCTACAAAAATATTCGTAAACTTGCCCCTGAAATTAAAAATGATTTGACAGATATACTTATTTCCCACGAAATTGAACTTAACACTAGATGGGGAAGACATCGAAAATGAAGAGAGAGAATAAACTGAATCTGATTTTTGATGTTTATGTATAAAATTTAGGTAATATGTTTCTCAGGATAATATGTTATTTTAAAACGAAAATACGTACAAATGTTACCATTTATTCATTCTTGAAGATAACATTTCTAATGCTAGCTTATAAGAGATAAATGTTAGATTACTACATTACTATACAACAAAATTTAAATTAGTAAGATATATAGAAAACACATTAAAATTTTAAAAAATGAATTTATAAAGAAAAATAAATGGACCCTAACTGTGAACTAATGCACATATAACATTAAACCTACACATTTAAAGGGTATTGCTACATGCACTGTAATTTTTTATATTGGCTATGCTACACAATTTTATAAGGTCTTTAATGTAGAAGCATATTAAATGCGTAAAAAATACATATAGTAAGTACGAAACTCTCCCGTCCTCTTTACCCTTTGAAATGCGCCTTCCCTCCAGCCCCCTTTCCAGGGTAAACCGTTATGGTTAAGGATTTAGTTAAATTTATGTTATAAAACAATTTTTATCCATATTCTCTATAAATATACCAAATATGAAGTGATTATTACAAGTAGGATGGGCTCAAATGATTTTTGACGCTGTAAAGAGCGAATTCTGCTCTATATGCGTCGTACGTAATACAATATCACCTCTCCGCGCAAGCCAATCAGCTGGCATGCGCTGTTTAAGGGCATGTTTTACAGCAATTTTCATTGTAATAATTTTATTTTTATATTTGAACAATATATTTTTCCTTATTTTAGACATTAATTGTGACTAAATTATGTTGTTATGAATTTTTTTTATATCTCATAGTTTTTACTAAATGGCTTGTGAATGTCAAAAATTCATGTTATGGATTTATGTACGCCACTAAAACCCGTTGACAAACTGAAAAAAAAAATCACAGTCAGTAAAAATTTTGCAGGCTACCAAGTTGACACACGTTATAAATATATTATTTTGCATTTTAAAAAAATTAAAAATTTTTAATAAAAATTAAAAAATTCAAAATATGTCATCTTGTAGTAGCCTGCAGTAATGTTATTATCTGTGAATATTTACAGTTTGGTATGTATGTTGGTTTTAGTGGCATAAATGAAACCGTAACAATGCAAATATGACATTTACGAGCAATTAAGCAAAACTTTGAGATATAAAACAATTTCACTACAGCAAACTTTAGTCACTATTTAAATCTAAATTATGATCATATCGTCGGTAATTTGCAAAAAGGTGCCAAGTAACATTTTTATCAAAATTGAGTTATGTACATCCAGCGATCTCAAATGATGTCTTTTACATACTGCAAAAAGGAGACAACTCAATATTCAATAATACCAGAGATAGCTAGGGTGACATGTTACATCAGTTTCTTTAACGAGATTGCATAAAGGTGTCATGTGTCACATAACCCTTCTTTGCTATATAGGTATATTTTATGAAAAAAAATCTTAATGGCAAAAAGGAGACAAGTATGAACATGTAACATTGTTGCTTATCTGTGCATTAAAAAACAAAAGCAAAAGGGTGCCATGTGCCACATAACTCCTTTTTGCTAGCAAGATTTACATTCGGGAAAAAATATTATTGACAAAAAGGAGACATGTGTGTACATGGAACCTTTATGATAGCAAGATGTAAAATAATACTGTTGTTTATTGTTACATAACTGTTTGCAGTCAGGTTTCCGATGTCAAAAATACTTTGTAACCAACATGTAAATAAAGAAGTAATGTTATTAGGAAAAAATTAAACTTTGTGCACATAGAATTAATTTCTCTTTGTGCACAACATTGTTTTGTAGTTGGTGATACTGGATACAACCCATCATTGTGCACAACATTATTTTGCAGTTGGGGGTACTGGATATTAAATAATGTAAAAAAATAGTGTATAACTTGCTTTATGTGTTCCTTGGATTGGCGTGTGTTTGTTTATTCATTTCAAATCACAGTGATGTAAACATGGAAAGTCGGGGAAAGAGAATGATACAGATGTGTCTGGATTTAGAAGAAGATAAAAACGGAAATTGTGAAAGTGTAGACAATATAGGAATAATTTCACAACAGGTAAGTTCACCTTTATTTTCATTCATAACCTACATTTGCTTATTAGAAAACGATGAAATTGTTTTGCTGTATAAATAATAGTTGGTGAAAAAAATTTTTTAACAAAGGATTTTTTATTACTTTTGTTTTAGATTGTTGAGAGTTGTGGTACTTCACTAAATGTGCAAGAGCACATTTCGACAAGAATGGAAAACAATCTTGCTAATTCTGAGGCTGGAGGAAATACAATAATACTGTCACCACAGGTAAGTTCAATTAATTTCATAAGCAAAAAACATAGGTGTTGTAGTGTATGCAACAAGTTTTATCATTATTGCAATGAAATTTTTATTACCTAAGTTAGGTCACTTTTACGTTAAATAACACTACATGACATAATAAAGCCTGCGTAGTTTGTTTAGTAAAATAAAACCCAGTTATTTAGGTTCAACGTACTGCAATTGCAAATGTAACATACAAATAAAGTTTTGAGTAAGGTTATGAATTCAATTTGTTTCAGATTGATGAGAGTTGTGGTAGTTCTTCACATGTGCAAGAGCACTTTTCGACAAGAGTGGAAATTAGTGTTCATAATTGTGATGCTGGAGGAAGTACAGCACTTTCACCACAGGTAAGTTCAGCCAATTTCTGGTGTTGTAAACGCAACTAGGCAACGGACGCATGTATATCTGCAGTTCTATGAAATATTCATTGCAAATAAATAAAATGTATCAAATCCTCCACAATCTATACACATCCCTAATCTAACCAAATAATAAACTAACCTAATTAACACTGAATAAATTAAATATTTTAAATACACAATTTTCTATTATGTAGTGTGTAGGCCTATACACGACGATTATAAAAAAATCAAACCTAACTAACTTATCTAAAACTATCACTTTATTTTAAAACAAACTCCGTTAAACTAATCCCATTAAACTGCAGTTTCACTAATAATCTCAAACTAACTGACAACACGATGGGAAAATCGTTTCTAGCCAGGGTTTGCAGAATTCAAAGATGCAGTAATGAAAGAATTGCGAGTTATTTAAAATTGTAAATGTTATATAAAATTAAGAGCTATGACTACTTAAAGTTTGTGTATTTTTGTGTTTCAGATTGTTGAGAGCTGTTGCAGTACATCAAATGTTCAAAAAAACCTGTTATCAGCTACAGAAAGTGAAGAAGAGGATTTGTCTCTTTCAGGTTCCAATTTTTCTTCTCCAAACTCAGAAGATAAAAGTGATAGTTCTGACTATATTGTACGAAGTAAGAAGGCAAAGAAATTAGTTAAGAACAAGTAAGTGCATGTTTCAATAAAGAGAAAAATTACTCCTCAGGTGAAATTTCATGTAATCTTGCTTGTTCCGATGTTGAAGAAGTTGTTGGCGATATGCCTAAGAAAAGAAAGAAGGGTGAAAGTTCGAAAATATCTAGAAAGAAAAGAAAAGCTGCGGGCGAGCCTTACAAGAGCACGAAAGGCTATAATGTTCCGGGAAAATGTGTGGGCCTAAACCCTTGTACAAAATGTAAATTACGATGTAAGGATATTGCTGATGAAGAAAGGCAACGTATATTTTCTTTTTATAATACAGAGTTAACATCTCAGCAGCAAAATGACTGGATTTGCTCTCATGTATCGAAAGTTGCAGTCAGTAGAAGAAGGAAAGATACTGAAAATCCAGAGAAAAGATTAAACACCTATAGATACCATCTTCATATTGAAGGAAAGCTGGTCCCTGTGTGTAGAAAATTCTTTCTCGCAACACTGGCTTTGAAGAAGAAAAAAGTGCATTATACTATTGATCATGCAACCAGTATCAACACAGCAAAGATCGACGAAAGAGGCAAATCAGAAAGTCACAACAAAACACCAGCTGCTCTTATAAAAAGTGCGGAAGAATTCATTTCTAATCTACCAGCGGTGCCATCTCACTACTGCCGAAAGGATTCCAACCGTCGATACCTGCCTTCACATTTGAACATGAACATAATTTACAATGATTATAAGAAATGAATGGATGAAACAGGGCAGTCAGCCATGTCACTTAATTTATTTAGAACAACATTTAAGTCGTTTAATCTTGCATTTCATAAGCCTAAGAAGGACAAATGTGGATTATGTGAAAATATAAAGAACAAAACAGCCTCAGGGGATATCACTACCACTGATAAGGAGACTTATTTGTCACACATTAATGAAAAACATGCAACATATGCGGAGTACAAGGAGGACACTAAAGAGACAAAAGAAAACACATCACTTATTGTTGCTAGCTTCGACATCCAGCGAGTGTTGACTACTCCACATTCAGATAGCACTTTGATGTACTATGCACGCAAATATGCCTACTATAATCTAACAGTGTATGAAAACAGGAATGGTCGAGGGACTTGTTACGTCTGGGGAGAGTGTGATGGGAGAAAAGGGTCAACCGAAATCTCAACCTGTGTAAGTATGTGGTTGCAAGATATTGACAAAGA
>PNEQ01064456.1:0-15169 GCA_003012365.1 Medauroidea extradentata | reverse complement strand
AAGACTCTGAGAGATAGTTCTTCACAATTGTTGGCAGCATGACTTTGTGCACAAGCGTCGCTCATTTGACTGTGCCAGTCAGAGTGAGGTTACTGCGACACCACACGTCTGTGATTAATGGGCAGAACTCCAAGACTGAGAGTTCTTCACAATTGTTGGCAGCATGACTTTGTGCACAAGCGTCGCTCATTTGACTGTGCCAGTCAGAGTGAGGTTACTGCGACACCACACGTCTGTGATTAATGGGCAGAACTCCAAGACTGAGAGTTCTTCACAATTGTTGGCAGCATGATTTTGTGCACAAGCGTCGCTCATTTGACTGAGCCAGTCAGAGTGAGGTTACTGCGACACCACACGTCTGTGATTAATGGGCAGAACTCCAAGACTGAGAGTTCTTCACAATTGTTGGCAGCATGACTTTGTGCACAAGCGTCGCTCATTTGACTGAGCCAGTTAGAATGAGGTTACTGCGACACCACACGTCTGTGATTTATGGGCAGAACTCCAAGACTCTGAGAGATAGTTCTTCACAATTGTTGGCAGCATGACTTTGTGCACAAGGGTCGCTCATTTGACTGAGCCAGTCAGAATGAGGTTTCTGCGACACCACACGTCTGTGATTAATGGGCAGAACTCCAAGACTCTGAGAGTTCTTCACAATTGTTGGCAGCATGACTTTGTGCACAAGCGTCGCTCATTTGACTGAGCCAGTTAGAATGAGGTTACTGCGACACCACACGTCTGTGATTAATGGGCAGAACTCCAAGACTCTGAGAGTTCTTCACAATCGTTGGCAGCATGACTTTATGCACAAGCGTCGCTCATTTGACTGAGCCAGTCAGAATGAGGTTACTGCGACACCGCACGACTGTGATTTATGTGCAGAACTCCAAGACTCTGAGAGTTCTTCACAATTGTTGGCAGCATGACTTTGTGCACAAGCGTCGCTCATTTCACTGAACCAGTCAGAATGAGGTTACTGCGACACCACACGACTGTGATTTATGTGCAGAACTCCAAGACTCTGAGAGTTAAACTCACACAGGCACCAACTATGAAGCAAAGCT
Source organism: Medauroidea extradentata (assembly GCA_003012365.1). Lineage (NCBI taxonomy): Eukaryota > Metazoa > Arthropoda > Insecta > Phasmatodea > Phasmatidae > Medauroidea > Medauroidea extradentata. The sequence goes on along the minus strand of PNEQ01064456.1, from coordinate 14,102 downwards.
GCGGGACTGCACATAAGATATTTAAGCAAATAGGCACATGATTATGTTCACCAAAAATTAATGGCTATAAGAACAAATTTAACAATTTTTAATGTTGACAGTAATAATATAAACAGACATTCGTACACCTGGTACAGTCTATCCTACGAATCAGGGAACCTAGCCTTCACTGAGAAAAATATATTGCTATAAGAACCAGATTTTGGCTCCTCCAACCATTCATTATTGTTAACATAGTAACAGCTATCTGATTGGTTACAGTTACAACATACATATGGTAAATGGAGAAGGAAATAACAACAAAACATATTTGTTGTCATTACAGAGTTGCTGGGTAGGACAGTGCTGTGTAGTACTCCCAGCAATGCAGTACGGTAATTTTATCAATCTGTTTTGTTGGTTTCATGTTACTGTGTAATACTCCCAGCAATGCAGTATTGTAATTTTAACAATATATTCTTTTGCATGTGCAGTGCTGTGTATTACTCCTAACAATACAGTACGATGCAATCGGTTTTGTTGCTTTTACGGTGCTGTAGGCCTATAGTAATTTTAACAGTATAACGTTGCGTTACAGGGCCTAGAAAGTCGCTTCGTATGCATTATACAAAGCGGCTGTGTGTATTGTTTCTTTCGACAAAGCGTTGCCAAAGCCTGTCATAAGACAAATATATAAACCGTTACGGGTTATTCTCGCACGGAAAAGAGATATAGTTTATTTTATTCGTCTAAGTATAGTTTCGTGGTGATAGTTCCTATATGGGCTATATTGGTAATTCCGCATCTCATCACGATATACGTATCGGACAAAGATCTCTGCCCCAGTCTAACATCGTACAAGATAGGTTGAGTTGATTATCATCTATTCCATACCCGGCCCCCTTGCTATTCTGAAGATTGTAGCCAGATGTCAACCATAGTATTAAACAAAATAATCAAAGCTTGCAAATATATTTTAAAGCTTATAGTACAAGTCATAGTAGTAAGAGCTTCCTGGAGCTAACAACAGATAGCACTATCGTCGCAGCCGTAGATAACTCCAGCAATCCGTTGAACTGATGTAGCTACCATACTTGTCTGTTAACTCTGCAATAATAGTTCTGTAATGAACAATGTCAGGTGATGCCTCTAACAGTCCACAACACTATTTTTGTTTACTGTACTTGTTTGTTAACTCTACAAATCTAGTAGGAATGTAATTTAAACCGAAGCAAACATGCTGCGAGCACAATAAAGTATTTCTAAGGTTACCCTGCTTGGTTGTTAACTTTTAAGAAAATCGATGGTAAGCCCAACAAGTACGAGAGTAATTTGAGCAGACGCAAATATATTGCGGGCACAATATAGTATTGCTATATTGTTATTCTGCTTGTTTTATAACTTTTAACATAATCAAATTGTAAAAACAAGCAGGAGAGTAATTTAAACAGAGGAAAATGTGTTACGGGCACAAAATAATACCGACGTATTTACTCTGCTCTTTTGTAAACTTTAACATAACATGATAGTTCCTAGAGCCAAGTTATTGTAACTGTAACGAAAAGTGATTGGCGCTGCTAGTGAAAAACTTTGTTAATTTTTCAGTAACATGTTTAGTAATAATTGTTACAATACTTCAAGACAGTATTTTAAACCATTAATACATTTGCAACAGCAAAACTTTCTGTTCTTACTACAGAGGAGGTTGTTCCTTCAACAGAAAAACGTGCTACAAGATTTGGATTGTTCCTCAAACGATAGCTAGAGTAAGAAAGTACAGAACAATCTGTTCATGTTACTAAAGCTTTGTTGTTACTACCGTACAAACTGATTACAGAACAGTTCTGTAAATATCTGAGTGATCATTTTTCTCAGTGTACTGTCTTGTTGCAGAGTTATATGTGATGCTTTATTAATCACCAAATTGTGAGGCTATGACAATTTCACACACTCTCGCTGTTGTAGTTCACTGACACGGGATCACAAATAAAATGTAATGCATTTACTTTGTGAAATGACTCACGTGACGGTCAAAAAGTACACTCATTCGTGGAACAGACTTTATTCAGGTTAATTGTACTGCATATTGCGAAGGTCAATGTCATTATTTTGACTAGGGACAGTTCTCGCTGCTGTTATGTGCCGGTGTCGGTAAAGTTTTTATTTAAAGCTATTCTATATAGTTTATTTCACATTAGTGAAAAAATGTCAAAACCTTTTAAAGAAATGCTTTGAAAAATGTCATGGTTATGAGCAGTCATACGATGCACAATTGTGTGTAAGCGTATTCCAAAATAATGTACTGTTCGCTAGCGGAAATAATTTTTCTTGATTTTGGCTTATTTTCACAAAGATTAGGTAAGTCTGGTCGACAGCAAGGTTTTTCCATACAGTTACACAAAACTTAGTACAATGACAGAAGCTGGGTGAGGAATCAAAATCAACCATGGTCTTTGTTAAGGAATCATCCCAGCATTCACCTAGAGTGACTTCGGGAAACCATGGGAAACCGAGATCAGGATGGCCAGAGCCGAGGATCTAACCCGGGTCCTCCTGATTACGAGACCAATGCGTTATCGTTGCGCCACCTCGCTCGGTTTATTTACAGAACAAGTTAGGGACACTTCAGGTGCAAAAATCTCAAAACTCTGATGTTAATTGTTGCAAATAATACGTACAAATTACGAAATATTTGAGACAAAACACTACAGGGATTCTTAGATACGAAAAAAAAAAAAAAAACGTTGCTTGAAAAATAATATTTTAGAAATCACTGTAAATTTACCCGGCTCATGGAGAGAACATTTTGCTTCAGCAATGTTCGGTTTTCACACAAAGACCTCTCCCTAAACCCGTAGCATAGTTTGTTAGGCGCAGGTCTACGGTCCGAGAGGTCCTGGGTTTGAATTCTGACTCAGGAAAGAATTTTGTGTAAGCCGTTTACCTCACTTCACTCTCATCGGCTCTTAAAGCCTCGCTGTTAAAGGACCGTAGAACACTCTCACTTTTCCTCTCCCTAAGCCCCTGCATGGAGTAGTTTCCCTAACTGATACCCGCTCTAATAAAGTGTACTTTGTCAAACTCGTTCATTGCACATTCTATTATTTCCCTAACCTGTAGTAGAATTGATACTAAGGTGTCTGTCTTCCGAAGCCCCAGAGCCGTGTATAGGACTTAAAACGTTACAAGATTATTCGAAAACTATTCATCAGGCACGAGAGATGTCAGCTTAGGATTAGCAATAAAAATGTTACACGTACGCGTAACCATTTGATGGTCCCTATTTTGCATTGAAGAATATTTTCTAGCGGCCGAAAATGGGTGTTCTTGCGGTGAAATTAAGCATGAAAATCTTGACACAGAATCATTTAAAAAATATAGGCGTGTACTGTGCAACTTTATATTTCTAATTACGTAATTACGTAGGGGCCGCGGTAGCCGAATAGTTAGACCATTCGCCTCACACCAAGGCGTTGAGGGTACGATTCCCGACGGTGTCGGTCCCCGGATTTTCGCATGTGGGAATCGTGCCGGACGATGCCGCAGGTCAGCGGGTTTCCTTGGGGATCTCCCGTTTCCCCCGCCCTTTTATTCCGGCGCCACTCAACACTCACCTCATGTCCCCCCTCACCAGCGCTAAAGACCTCGATGTTAAACGCTGACTTAAATCTCTCACACACATACATTCCCCTTTCGCCCAAAATATTTCACTCACTCACGTCATTACGTCATAAAATTACAGCGAATTCCTCATAGGACCGAGAACACTGAACTCCAGTTCAGTGACTTGCGCCTAGAGGCCAGGAAGAGGCATACTGTGACATCCTTATCGCTCCCGCGCGTCTAGGCTTTGAACGCGCAAATCACGTCCTCTTCACATCGTGACAGTCGCCCTAATCTCTGCACATTGCGGCAATCCCACGCGCTCAGACATGATTGTGGTGTAATCGTGGACGTCAAGGTCACGACGGCGACTAAAGCGACAGAGGTCTCAGCTCTCACTGGCTACGAACACATTGCGCGGATCTCGAGTAATGTTGATCTGAAGAAGACTCTGTGGAGCTCTGGAGGGTGGACACCTGCTCGGGTGAAAACTCAAATACGTGGAGTTTCGCAGGTGCTCAGGGGATCGGCTGATAGCCCCAGTCTTGTGCTGAGCAGACCGCTGATTGGACTCTGAGTGGTAGTGGTTGAAACTCCGCTTGGGAGTAGATCTGAGGGTGAGTCCCTGATCGCTAGCCTGGTCCGCCAGGAGAGAGGACTCGACCACAAAACGGTTTCGTAGAGGCAGGTAAGACCTTGCCCTCTGCAAGCTGGTCTCCTGTGGTTAACCCACAGGTGATCCGTTGCCTGGCGAGATGTTTTTTCACTATCATCCACCGCAATTGGAAGAAGCGTATCTCCTTCTGGCCAGAGTATTCAACTTATCTTCGTCGGCTTTATGCTTCAAGTTCTGGTAACTATGATGAACCCTGGCTGATATCTTCAACCAACTGGGGACCTGACAACCTCTCCCCCTCCTTCCCGAACAAGCGGTGCCATCTGTATGTTACTCCTGGTATACCTTTGGGTTCAGGTACAGACGGGCAGATTCTGCTGGTTTAGATATCGAAAAACATGTCTCCATATTGACGGTTTACTTTCGTTAATTCGTCCCGATGCATCTGTTCTGTGCAGGTCTGCTTCCCTTTCTTTTCCCTATCTCGTGAGAATATTACATTAAATTAATTTAGATTAGTTTGAAATTTTTAGAAAATGCTATGATATAATTCAAAATTCTTGTAAGGCTACAAAAACGACAATAACAAATAAATATATAGGTGTTGCTCCGCGACTCACGCATGCGCACAACAATGCGCGAGCCCTTCAAACCAGCCATTAAGCTGAAATCACACGACGCAATAAACACGCAATTTCATTGCAATCTGCTAAAATTGCATTGCATGTCGGACACAAAATCCTCGGAATATCACATGCAATGCAAGCGACGACGCGATTTGTGAGCATAGAACAAGCTCTATATTTCTGTGCAATGCCTTGCAATTTGCGTGCAACAAGAAATGTGATTGGCCATATCAAGTAGAGTTTTCGCGGGTTTTACTGTACACGTAAACAAAAATATTGGAGTGAACATGTAAGAGTGTGTTTAGGTTATTGGAGAAATACACTCACTGATATGTTTTTAAAATAATTCTAATTTAATACGGTAAGCCTAGCAACAACTTATAGTTTGGCGGGAAAGGAAAAAAATTGCGTGTATATTGCATTGTGAATTGCGCCATGTAGAAGGTGGACATGGAGCGAATGAGAGAGATTCCATTGCAATTATTGCGCAGCTGATAGCATGCAATGAGCTGCGCAATCTGTAAATTGCGTCGTGTGATTCCAGCTTTAGGAAGAGAGAGGTTACGTCGCGCGACAAGTGAAGTGTGAGTCAAGACACGGCGCTTACCTGCTTGTGATCCGTCCATCTCTGGCCAGCCTCCCGCCGTCAGGAATAAATAGCCCGGCTCTCTCACCTGGTTTTGCTGGCAAGCTCAAGTTCGAGCAGCTTATAGCTGTCCTTCTCGTCACCGCACATCACAACTTCCTCGTCCGTAACGAAGCCAGCAGCCAGTACTGACCAAACTCTCCGCTCAGCGGGACCTTGCGACCTTTAATACACTAGAAGCTGCTATATTAAATGAACCTTACCTTATATATGTTTGCTCAGTCACGTGACCAGGTATGCTTGTTCGCCAGGTTACGTCTAAAAGCCTGCAAGCAGTTCAGATAGTATGACTTATTCCGTGTATTTATTTGGCCTTATACTACTAGTTTATACTCCCCCGAACACACCTGCGACGTTATTGGTTCCTATGTTTACTTGTTTGCCTGCATTACAGCGTAGTAGGAATTTAACACATGACATATCGTCGGTAGAGATGATGTAATAGCGTGGGAAAACTTGACCGTTTGCTGGATTTCAACACACATTCACCTGACCAGAAAAATACTGGCTTTAGCTTGTACTTGGAGCTGTTATCCTATTTGACTGAGCCAATAAGAATCGCGATATTTAGGGCCACGATTTTGTCGCGAAAAGATTTTTGCCACCCTTTGTTTCAGTGTCTTACGTGCACATCGGCAGTTCTGTTTCAAGGTTATTGGCAGCGTGTCTATATCCAGACACGTTTCTCATTTGACTGCACCAATCAGAATAAGATTATTGTGAGTCTGTACGTCTATAATTTGCCAAGGCCAGTGAGAGTAAAATCATCCAACCACAGACGATACAGCAGAGCTGCAGGTGTGCACATGACGCATCGAAACAAAATGTTGCAAAAATCTTTTCGCCATAAAATCGTGGCTCTACCGATATTGTAATATTTATTGCCTGTTATTGGCCTGCACACAGCTACGCTAAGTCAGAAGTACATCACCGAATCATATATATTGCAAGAAAGTATAGGTTTTCAAGGGTATGTTCGCACAAAACATGTTCGCGATATACCATCGTCTCTAATCATCAGTTGAGAAAAAATCCTTAAGGGTGTTCGAGTGCTATAAAACCATAATTACATATTTTTATGAAATATTGTTAGTTTTGTAAACGATACTTGTGAGTGAATTTCACTCTTACGAAACAATTTTAGTTCTCATAGTTTTCTCATAACGGGGTGTCGAAGTCAAATTTTGCTTGTTACACGGCCAAGAAAATAGTGAAAACAACTAACCTATTTCAACAAAACAATTCACTGTGATCTTACACCCCATGAGCTATGCAATTAAACTAAAAAAAAAAAAAAAAAACACACACAACGTAGCATCATGATATTAGAAAGTCGCAAAATTACATAAAAAGTTGCAAACTCAGCAATTTTTTTAAATAAAAAAACAATTCAAGGGATTTTTGTTTTTTCAAATGTTTTACTACGCATCCCATAGTATGTTATTTCACTGTGAATTATTTCACGTACCGTACGTAAGTCAATTGGTTTTCACTATTTGCATGGTAGCAGAACATGCAAATTTTAACTTCGTCACACCGTTATGAGAAAACTACGCCAGCTTAAATTGTTTCGTAAGAGGAAACTGCACTCACAAGTATACAAAACTAACACTATTTCATAGAAATATAAAATTATGACTTTATCGCTCTTGAACACTCTTAAGGCATGGCACTCTTACTGCCGGCCAACAGTAGAGTTAACACATGAACACACACTAACTGTAGTCTTGAAAATATTACTCGAGTTACTATTTGAAATCTTAAACTTTGCCCTACCCGAGCTAACGTCTTTACTCGAGGGGAAGAGCTAGATGCTAAATTGAATCCATCGATTTTCTGCAATGCCTTCTGTTTTAAAATATATTTTTTGTTAAATGTGGCAATGTTGAAACTTAAAACTTATTTGTGATCAATTTTGGAGATCATAATAGTGTTATATGTTCATCTAATGTTAGACTTTTAATTATTCTTGAAAGTCAACGTATAATTCCCTTGCGATGATTCTGAATAGAAAATTAATTAAATATTCCATTATTATTTATGTCAAGAAGTTTATCAGGAATATATCATATGCATTGCCAAAGAGAAAATGTTGATAAAACGACTTGAATAAATGTTACGCCTCGAAAACAAAAATACAAGAAAATTATATAACCTGGAGTAAGGGCAGTAATGCAGCGTTTCACGTGTATTCTTTTTTACGCCAAACCTTTTTGCATATATATTACGTGTATCTACGAAATGAATATATAATTAAGGCTACGCTTCTATTATTTATAAAATTTAGCACGCTTGTTAGAAACATGATTTTCAGACCACTCGAAATGGCTTAAAATTACTTTTTAGACTGTTGTAATTCTGTCCAAAAACACCTTAATACCTAAAATGCGAAACGAGATGCGTGGATTGACCTTTACTTAACACTATCCAAAAATATAGTTTTAAGGTCACCGCTTAATGTCCCGTAATAAAATTGCTACAATGAAACCCTTGCACGCCAATTTGGTGCGCTGCGAACAGAGGCGATGTGTTCCTCGTCGAGCGTGGCACTATGGCTCATATCGCTCTGCTGTTCCCATGCGTTAGACGCGTAAATTAGAAACCGTTACACACAAAGTTGGACTTAACACAACAAACAATTACAGTGTTCCCATAAGTTAGAGATGGTAAGGTCAGTGGGTTTTACGTCACGTCGACAGCGAGGTGATTATAGATGACGATACACAACTTAAAACAATGATCTGTCTTTTTGAGGGGGGGGGGCGGCAGGCGCAGTGACTAGAGCACTCGTATCCCACCAAGAAAATTCGGGCTCAATTTCAGGCGGGGTTAGTCCCCGGATTCTCGCATACGGGAAACCAAACAATGGCGTTGGTCGGTAGGTTTTGTCAGGGATCTCCCAATCCCCCCCCCCCTCCTTCATTCAATACTCACAACATGTCAACTCCTCACCAGTTTAGAGCTGACCAAAATCTCTCTCCTGTCCATTTTAGTACATTGGCCTATTCATTGATTTTACCAAATTAATAATTGTGCGATTTCCTCAAATATCTTCTTGGTTTTCCCTCAAGCACACCGACAAAATTAATAAAAAAACTGTCTCTAGAAATTGCTGAAAATATAGTTATGATCATAACAGGAATAATAAAAAAATATACACAAAATGCAAAAAAAAAAAAAAAAAGCTCAGTTCGCATAAACCTATAACAACAAATACATAATGTTAGCACAAAGCTATAGGTGTTTAAACTGGATGTCATACAAAGAATACTAGCTGTGCCTTTATAAATTACCCATGAGTTTTCCTGCTATCACTCAGCTCAAACGCGCATGAGTTTTTTTGTCAAGACGTGTCTCGGTGCTGGAGACAACTTACAACGCCTTAGTATCTCAGTTTCAACTTTCAGTGACGGAAGGATTCACAGTCGCCAGGAGGAAGAAGTTAATCAGGGCTTTCAAGAGATTTAAATTGAACATGAGACGACTACAATTGATGTTGGCCTCATTCTATGATGTCGGGACCATAGCCGGGAATGAGATTCTTTAAGCTACTGGTGCGTATATTTGTTTGTCTTTGAGGTGGTGTCTCACAACGCGTATTGAAATTTTCATTTATAAATCATTACAACATTTTTGTTGAAATTACTTATACATACACCTACACACACACCTTTTGTATATGTATGTATGTATGTATGTATATATATATATATATATATATATATATATATATATATATATATATATATCTTTCGGTATTAGGCACCAATTTTTCATAAACTATAAACTGTCCCTGATAACTCTAGAAATGCGAGAATATAGCATATATTGATAATTTAAATGTAATGCATGACTTATTTGCATGATTAATATTGGTCTGATGCCATAGATTTATGAATTCATGCAAGGTAATGTATTTTACTGCGATAGTGATGGTTTTGTTTAAATTCGTGTTTCTGAACAAGCTTAGAATGCAAAACTGAGTAATTTCAATTCGGTTTGTGATCTCCTGTTTCTACTTTCTTAGCGATGTTAATTTTTGCGTCTAAACGAGAACATATATTTAAAATCTGTTGGGCAGTTTCTTAAAAATCGTCTTATCCATTTTGGCTAATTTTTCAAGGCACTAAATAGCATGGTATTTTTATGTAATGTTACGCGCGATGCACGAGGTTCCGACGTCAGAGATTGTGCCTCAGACGTTCGTAACACTGAAAACAATTTTGTTTAAAACGTTGGCTAAAACTATTGTCTAGGATTGCTACTGTTTAACTGTCGCAAATTGGCTTCAAGAAACCTACAGTTATATATGAGTGCTTTTAGCGTTGCATTATGTACCACGCCCTCTTAAGCTATCAGCATAAACATTTCGCTATTGTATACTTGAACCCAATGTTGAATTTACACTGGTAGATATTGCCCTCAGTAACATTTTAGTTCAAGAAGCTATATTTTACATTGCATAGTTTCTGTTTAGATACAGATGAAAGTATAAATAAATGTTTTTACATTACCCACAACAAGAACGCAGTTGCAGAAAAATATTCGCAGAGAAAAAGAAAGTCACTAGATACATCACGGAAAATCCTATATCATTTTTTGATTTTTATATTTCAAGGAAATACATGAAAATAACTCGAATTTACCTTATCATAACCACTGAGCTAGATGGCGCAATGGTAACACGTTTAAATTGGGTTCGGGAGGACCTGAGTTCGATCGCCTACTCCGGCCATCCTGATTTCGGTTTTCCAGGGTTTCTCCAAATCACTCCAGGCGAATGGTCGGATGGTCCCTTAACAAAGGCCATGGCTAATTCCTCGCCCAGCTCCTGTCTGTGTACACCGTCTCTAATAACCTCTCTGTCGACGAGATGTAACGCTCACTTACATAACCTTATTAGCGCCATAAAAAAGACAATTTATGCCAGGGTGATATTCAACAACAATTTGAACTTTTAATGGCATGTATATTCGCTCTCTGAATTTAATTACTCCTGTTGGTGTGTAGGTTCCAAGAACAGTACATTTTGAATTTAATGCTTCCGTATACAAAAATAACATTATGCACTTTTTATTGGCCAAAAACATAATCAGAAGTAATTGTCTACAATGTAAAAAATTTATTCGGCATATATACCTAACGGAGATTATCTGATTGCCAAACAGTTGTAAGTTGATCCCTCGCACCTTGGATTATTTTACATGTTGGAATACTTGAAATTCAGAGGACGAACCATAACGCTTATATTTAACTAAATTGCGTTTCTGCGATATCTGTTACTATCGCGTCTTAAATCCCCCAATTGTTTATACAGTAAACTAACTTATTATTACTATCAATATTATTATGCTTTAAGATTCTAGATGTGAAAAAACCATACTATTTCCATTGTTCATGGAAAGAATATAATTGTCCTTAAACGAACCTGGAAAGGTCATTGTTATGGTTTCTACACGTGTACTTTAACTATTGTCCGAAAAATTCCACAGCCATAGTTTTTACTTGATTCTGAAAGTAACTAATATCAGAATTCTACAGCGTTTCGTGGTTTAGCGGGTGATTACTTCTTCTGGTATAAAAGTAACAGTTAAATATTAGTATTTAGTTACTCATACACACAATTGGAACCAATATGGCGAGGATCTTCACGTAGGTGCTCTTGGGAGTACTTTGTCAGTTAGAGGTCGACTACCTGCGTGAAGATGGTGACATTGGAGAAAGAGAAAAAAGAGGAAAAACGAACTACCTTAGACCATTAGTTCTCTTTGAAGTAGTTGCCATTGTGCTGGCTTACGGTACGTAGCTTTCAAGCTAGAACAAAGCTCTCTTTGATGACGTCTCTTTGAAGTTGGAAGTTTAACGTAAATGTTTACACCGGTGCGTGTACACTCTCTCTGTTTGAGCAGAAGATTGTGGTGATGCACTCAAACATTTGCCGGATGTGTCGAATGTAGAAAGCGGATGTGGCCAAAATCTCTATAAAAATGTCATTTTATTCACTTGTCCTTGATGTCTTCATAAGAACATATTTACTTATGTATAGGTGTGCATACTTTTACATTATTCGTGAATAATATTTATTATGTTAGTTATAATATGTCGTACCAATATGGAAACAAATTTTCTGCTTACATAAAAATGTAATGACTAACAAAAATGTTTGAATAAATTAAGAAAATAAAGTTATTCCTGATTTTTGTGTTTGTTGTCTGTATTCCAATCCAGGTTCGGTTTTAGTGTTATAAACTCGTACCCTATTGTACACGATTCAAGGTTTGAATATTTTCGCCTATTCGTTGACTCTAAATTTGTGATATGCCTTCACATTATCTTACACGAACCTGAATTCGATTGCTGGCTCCGGCCATTTTGATTTCGGTTTTCAATCCTTCCTGAAATAAATCCACGCTCAATTCCTCGTTCATTTTATGTCTTTGCGTTAAATTATAAACAACCGTCCCTAACAATTTCGCTGACGAGTAGGCGTGAAACCAACTCAACAATTAAAATGTTATACGCTTTTTCAGTCACTCAGACGTAGTAAATCTTTCAAGAAACATTAAAAAGTTGTATTGAACAATGTCACACAGACCATATTTGTGTCGTATCTCATAAATCTTAATAAGTTAAAATAAAATATTTTGATTTATACTGTCCGTAAAATAAAAATAATTTAATGGAGACATTAAGCATCACACCACCCTGGAAAATTATATTTTTAACTTCAACCACAAAGACATCGATACGAAATACGGACAATAGTTCGAACACTTTCACTTTTTTTTTTTTCAGATTTCTTTTCGAACCCATTCAAACAATTTAAGTAGGCCTAAAGAAAATGCGCAGTACTATATTTAAAATATCTTTAAAAAATTTATTTATAGTTATTTTAAACCAGTGGTTTATGTCTCTAAGCTATTACAATAAGCTCTAATGGTAAGATTTAATATTATGCAAGAAAAAAGTACACATTAAAACTGTCAAACGCCGTTATGACAAATATCTTTCCCTTTAACATAATTTAAGATAAAGACGCTTCCACTCCGCTACTGAAAACACTGTGAAAATGCAACCGAAGGGCTATATTTTACTTCATTATTTTTTGTAGTTAAACCATCAATTTTAATGCATTAAATAATAAAATTTCGTTACATTTAATTATGGGAAAATATACAAATATAAGATGCGGTAGTGTTCTATAACAAACATAAACACCAACAAAGATGGCGAAAGATGGCACATTACAGCGACTGACATCACTAACGAAAAACAAGGCCGACTGCAGAGATCTTAATGGACAGCGCAGGGACAACAGGTGGAAAAAAAAAGAGGGCAAGTAAATGTCAATGTCAATCGACGTTGAACGAGAAAACTCGTTAGTAAGTATTGAAGAAATACTCGAAGCCTGGAGTGTTACGGTAACAGATGCCCAGGTCTCCATTCTAAACTAAATGATAAATTACTAGCTACTAATTACATGCCACAAATTACAGGTTACTTGTTCTATCAATATATGTTCTACAACGAAGTTGCCAACACCTGTACATTAATGGCAATCTACAAGAGATTCTATACGTAGAGGCACGATTATTTCTTGTATTGATTCTAGGTAAGGTTGAACGTCAATAACGTATACTTCACTCCTCGTCCTGTGATTAGACGAGAGCTGTTTTAACACACATTTGACGACTGCAAGCCAGTTATAAATAAGGAAACAAGTCGTGGGGATATCACGTGCTACATGTTTGTACTGTTAGAAGCCAATGGATATTCGGCTTCAGCCGGTACACGTGTACAACTGAGAAGTCTAGGCTGTTGCCAGATGAATACGCGAAATACTCGTGCCTCTATATATATACGTTATCAAAGCAAAGTCAAGGAAGATGTTAAATGTAACCTTTATGAATGAATTTTTACAATGGGGATGTATGACAAACTGAAGAGTTTTGTAGGATATACATTATTGCTAGCAAATGCTGTTATCTATATATATAAAAATGAAAGCTGTCTGATTGACTGACTGATTGACTGACAGACTTACTGACATATCAAACTGCAGCCCAAACCACTGGACCTAGAATCGTGAAATTTTTTGTGGGGGTTCCCTTCAGGTCGTAGGCGAGCACTAAGAAGGGATTTTTCGAAATTCGACCTCTAAGGGGGTGAAAAGGAGTGAAATGTGTTTCCGAAGAAACGTCGATAGAGCTCGAACCCGACGGCCAATGATGATAATTTTTACTTTAATAGGACACTCGTAAAAATGCATATTAGCTAATTTAAGGATTTTTCGAAAATCAACTTTTAAGGGGTTGAAAAGACCTTAAATGTGTATCCAATCAACTATCGATATATATCGAACCCTTCGGGATAGAGAGTTGATATTCACTTCAAAATATTGCTTACGTAAATACCCAAAAAGTAGTTTTAGGTTTTTTTTGAAATTCGACCCCCAGGCAGTAAAAAGGGGCAAAATGTGTTTTTAAAGAATCGTCTTTATCTTTGAAACACAATTGGCTATCGTCGTGATTTTTATTTTAATTGGTTACTTTTACAAATGTCTATGGCAGGACTCAAAATCGTTTCGAAATTCTTTATTTAAAGGGGTGAAAATACGTGAAATGTGTTTTCG
>PNEQ01064455.1:0-15161 GCA_003012365.1 Medauroidea extradentata | reverse complement strand
AGAGAGAGAGAGAGAGAGAGAGAGATAGAGAGAGAGATAGAGAGAGAGAGAGAGAGAAAGAGAACTCAAAGACATATATGGAAATGCAAGCATTTTTTCAGGATTTTTAAGGACATGACCAAATCAAGGACAACTCAAGCTTTTCAAGAATTCAAGGATGTGTGGTCACCATGTATTTATAATTAAATACATTTTACATCATCATTATTTTGATTTTTCTATCTCGTCAGTTTCATAAGCGTATATCCAGTATGTTCGGGAACTCGCTCTTAATATTTCGGGAGGTGGTATCTTTTGAAAATTGGATTATGCATAGTTTATTAAAATTTGTATTGGAAAGATCCGTCCCTGAAACTCGAGTTTATATAGAGAATTTTTGCAACATATCTGAAAAGGCGTTCAAATAATAATTATTTTAAAATTATGTTTAGTCTAAACGAGATCTACATAACATAAAAAAAAAGAGAGTCGAAATCATCCCCTACAAACGAAAACGAGGCGAGGCCCCTCTATAATTGCATTATTTACCGTTATGTGATATGGCAATTAGATGCATTCATAGTACCCAGTAGTGCTAATGAACTAAATTAATAAATATAAAATTCTAATAATGAAGTTTTATTAAACAGATTAAAAAGTATAAAAATAATACTTCTAGCTCCCTACAGGTAGCTAATCCCATGCAGATTGTCCTGAAATTTTTAGTCTGTGAATTTTTAATAGACTTGCCTATGAAGATCCTTGAAATATTTTAATCAAATAACGCAGGGGAGCATGTAATACATAACTGATACATAAATAGGTGCCAAAGTCATTAAGAATTTTGTTGCATTCCAAGTTATATGAGTTGTGTGAGTTTTCACTATGACAGCGACTCCGTCACTATTATATACCACATGTGTTCCACGTTTTTCGTTTTTAATACCTAAGCTTATTATTAAGTATTTTATTACTATTAAAAATTCTGAATCCCAAATTTTCAAGATAATTTGTAAGGGGATAGGAATATGTATAGGGTTATAATTCTATATGGTATTTGAAGAAATTATTTTAGATGTTTCAATTCGTTGCAAAACCGTGGTATATTTTATTTTTTAATCATAAATAATTTACTAAAATTACACAAACCATAAGAGTTGCATGTTGTTAGGGACACGATAGATTATCGTTATAAATGATCAAAAATCGCGAGAGTATTTTGTGCTATCGTATTCTCCAAAACAGTATAGCGCCCGGCACCTTGTATGATTGATCGACAGTTGTATGTCACAGTTTAGCTGTGGTCAGACCACTCGGCTCTTACCAAGACCATCCGGGTTCGATTCTCGGTAGGGTCATTCCCTGACAGGAATGTTGAAAACGTGACGGACATTGCCGTTTTCCAGTGGGTTTTCTCGAGGATCTCTATTTTTTCTCGGCTTTCTTATTACGTCACTTCCCCATTACAGGGTTTCATTTCATATCATCCTTGAGGGTGTATAGATGCCTGCAGACACCCAGTTAGAAATCTGTACTCAGAACAGGATAACCTGCTCTCGGATACCCGCCCCATACCGGGTTTGCGGCACTACAGTAGATACAGAATATTCAGTAGTGCCGCAAACCCGGCTTCGATAGCTCCACTGGTACAAAAATAAGAAAAAATTAAATTTTAGCACAATATTCTTTATTTGCCATACAATGAGGGTTCTACTAACAAAAATAAAAAGAGGTTTACAAGTATTTTATGGCCCTCAAATGTGTTTTTTTTTCTTTTACATCTGTATACATGTAACTAGGAAAAATTCGGTGAGAAAATATCTGTTCTAAAATTGTGTGTGCATATTTTTTTCAACTAAAAAAAATAAGAAAATTTTAGATTTTTGTAAACAGTTGAAAAGTAATACAATGGGAAGTTATGATCCAAATTTGAATTGTGTGTTTTTCAGAGTACAATATTGAAAAAATTTCAAACACAGATAGCACCAATAATTTAAAACTAGGTACAAATTTTGTTACATTTGCCAATGGTCCTAAATTAGTGACGCGTACTGTACATCTATTTTCTCGTCTGTAAGAATTAATTTTATTGCTTACTTGAAGTGATCAAAACAAACGGTTGGAAGGAAAAATACACTACGATTTATGTAGGACCATTGGTACTTGTGCTAAAAAATTTTTAATTTTTAAAGTAATTATTTTCGTGATACAAGCACAGTTTGTTGTACCGTTACGTCGAATAAGTGAAACTGTCTTGATAGTTAATTTTAATTTTGAACGTGTATTTTCTTATCAAGATTTTTTTTTTGTTTTTATTAAGAAAATTCTTAAGTTACGTTTTAATGTTTGTGCATTCAAATTTTAATTTTTATACTAATTTTCTCTCTGATATTTGGTTTAACTGCTGTACTGTTGTATGTGAAATTGTCTTGATAACTGACTATGGTTTGCACACATTTCTCGTCAATAATCAATTTTGCTATTACTGACTTAGCCGAAGGGAAAATAAATTTATGAGTTGTGATGTAAATGTTTTGTTTGTGCATACAGATGTTAGATTTTATAGTCAAATTCTTCATGACATACCATTTGACAGCTGTCAGTATGCATATGTAATTTCTCGTCATCAAGATACTTTGTTATTGCCGACTTAGTGATCAAAGGAAATGGTTGGAAGAAAAAATTATGAGTTATGATGTACATTTCTTTTTTGAGCATACAGATTGTTGTTTTTATAGTTATGGTTTTTATGATATATAGTTTGACTACTATACTGCTATTGCAACTTTAAGTAAAATCGTCTTGATAATGAATTTCAATATGTAAGCTACATGTAATATAACGTAATTGAGGTACTTTGATATTGTTGTTTAGAAAACAAACAGTCAGAAGAAAATGAAAACTTTGAATAATGAGATACATTTGTTATCAGTGCATAGAGATTTCCATTTTTACAGTCATTTTTCATTAAATGCAATTTCATTGCTGTTCTGTTATTGCGGCAAAGTATATTGTTTGACAATTAGTTTATGCTTATTCAGGTAATTTCTCGTCATTAAATTTTGGTAATGGCTGACTTTAAGTATGGTGAAAGTAATTTAACTGCTGACATAAATTAATTATTTGTAACTTAATGTAAAAGCCTTTTATCTGACGTAAATAATAAATAATTTAATGTTTGTCACGATTTCAATTTTTATCCTGCAAATGTAACTTCTATTTGCTGAAAACATGTCATTATTATTAGTAGCAGTAGCGGTGGCGGTAGCAGTAGCGGTAGCAGTAGCAGTAGTAGTAGATGTAGCAGTAGTATTGTATTAATTACTGTTAAGACTGAGTAAATTTAAAACTAGTCAGACATAAATAGTATTTTTGCTATATACACCATGTGCGCTGGAAATTATTGTAATATTTGTCATATTATATAGTTTGACTACTGGATTAAACATAGTTGCGAAAGTATAATGTTCTGTGTTTTATTCAGACAAAAATATAATTTCACTATATTTTTTAAGTGTTCGCCTGGGTTAACTTATTTTGCACGTCCAGGTTGGCATATTTTGCCCATCCGAGGCCAAAAGGGCAGAAGCACTTAGGGTGACAGAGCATGCGCACCATGCCCAATCCTAGCCTCTAAGCGCAAGTCACAGAACTGGTGTGCAGTCAGATCGTCTATAGCGCGCCTGTGTGTGGCATTCAGTCATAATCATATCATTTTATGCGATAATACTAAAAATAAAGGTGCAGTACTTGTTTAGTTTTGGTTTAAAAATTTTTCTTCAAAGTCATCTTACCTAAAAAGGATAGTAAAAACACCCATTTTCATCATTTTCGGCAGCAAAAATAAGGGTTAAATATGGGGTAGGGGGGATGATTCACACAAGTGTAACGTTCTTTGAATTACATTCCTAAATATATATCACTGAAGTACGTTGAACAGTTTTACTGTGATCTTCTATCGACCGAAGCGCTGCACACTGCTCGGCAGCTGGGGCAGGCGGCTAACTTTGATGTTCACTTGCGTATTTAGTAATAATTCTCCACACAAAATAAATTTAGAAGGTAATGTTTGATACGGGGATATGTTTTATAAGCGCAACGCAGACACGCTAAACAGCCGCGTATTTGAGTCTAAAACTACCACCCGTGTTGCGACTATTTTCCTTCTTGTCTGGTAGCCAATCTTTCCCTCCTGCAGGCACAGGACAAGTCATGTAATCCTCTGTCCTAACCCCCCCCCTCCACCCTTTAAATTCCACCCTGGGTGACCCCCTGGCATGATCCCAGGAAGCCGGAAAACGTTATTTAGTTGAATAAGTACCTAAGTCTGCCTCCCAAGTAGATGGCTACATGGGCAGACCCTATGCGATGCTAGCCAACTTCTATAGCCTCTTAAGCATTCACTCAGGTATTGTATAAGGGTCATTCCAAGCCAAATCACCCGATAGTGGTTGCGTGACCATTTTTTAAAATTACGAAACTTATCACATATATTCCTACACATATTGGTACTTCAAAACAAATTTTTATAGAAACTATTTTGCCACACTTTTTTTTGTACAGCCATTTCTATAACTTAGTGCACACCAGTTTTGGCAAAAATTGACATTTACTTAACCAGTTACAGCATAATACCTATTTGAGCTAGAGCCTTAAATACAAAACCATTGTGTTATTAATGAAATAAGCTTTATATTGATTACTGACTACTTAACATACTCCATTTCATTTTCCTAAATTTCTGCAATGAAAAGTAAAGTAATTTTGGCAAAAATAGTAATCTTTGGACAAAAAAATTTTAAGGAAGGGGAACAATATTATGACTGACAATTTTCCTTTGAATTCCCATCTACTCACAGAGAATTCTCAAAATTTTTTTGAATTTTTCAGTTATTCCCAGACGTTTTTATATACTATTAAACATTGCATTTTGCTTGAATTTATCAAATTTTGAGGTATTATATCTCTGGTGGGGGAGCTTCAAAAATTACAAAATGTGCTACATACAAAGCTATATAGGAGAACAACATTCAGTTAAAATTACAAGTTTGATATTCTACTAATATGGAAGTTACAGGACTTGAAATATCACAAAAAATCAATACCTTTAACGCCACCTCAACTGCATAAATTACCTGTGATTTATTAGTTTAGTGTTTATTAAGTGTTTATAAATGTTGTAGCTGGTCATACAATCTAATAATTATATTTTTTGATTGTATAACTGTGTCAATAATTCCTGAAAATAAGTCTTACATTATTATGAGCTTAACTTACTAATGAACACAAATGTTTATTTCAGAATAAATATTTAAGCTGTTAGGTTAACACAATAATAACACTGTTGGCTACACTGTCGGCTAAATTGTCTCAGTCTTAGTTTTGGTAACAGTTTATGTAACTTATATTCTAGAAGGTTCTATAACAGGAATGCTTGTTTTTTAAGTTACAAAATGGAATGTTCTGTAGGAATGATTACAAATGAGAGGTGTCATAAAACTGTGTATGGCTGTGTGGATAAGGAATTGAAGTTTTTAAGAGACTACAGTGAAGAAGAACAAGCACTTCTGAATTTGAGGTTATGTGATTATGATGTCAGCTCAGTGTGCAAATACCATGAACTGAAGTATCTTATTAGGCACAATCATTTGTTTGGCGATACTTGTTGCGACACTTTGAAAATGCACAAAAGACCAATTAAGAAGGGTTTAAGAGAAATCTTTTTGCACCATATTGATAAACAAAAAAATATGTCTGTTCCTTTGACTCCAGGCAAGTCTCTATGTCCTAACTGTTACTCAAAGATATTTGTGCTTAAAGAAAATGAAGAAAGTGTAATAGATGAGTATGTACCTGTGCAAGACAGACTGGAAAAAGTTGATGCAATATGTTCCTCTTAAGACATATCTCCTGTTTCTAAAATTAAGAGACTTAGTGCAGAGAAGCAAACAGGTGCTCTGTTAAAGAAATCAAAAAATGTTTCCAGTGCTTTTAAAAACAAGTTAGTTGCATCTTTTCCAGACAACACACAAGCTCTAGATGAACAAGAAATAATTCCTACTAGTAGCTTAGTTGAAGAGTATAACCTCTTAATTAATCAATTAAAAGACAAATTTAGGATCTCTAACAAGGAAGATAAAGTCAAAATAATCAGTCTATTGCCCAGTTGTTGGTCAAAGGAAAGGATATGTCAAGAATTCAATGTTTCTGAGCACTTGGTCAGAGTAACCAGAGAGCTCATAAAAGAGCAAGGAATTCTCCCAGTCCTAGGCAAAAAAGGAGGTCACACAATTAGTGAGGAAGTAGTCCAGATTGTCACAAACTTTTACGAAGATGATGAAAACAGCAGAATTTGTCCTGGAAAAAAAAGATTATGTTTCAGTTAAGGTAGGAAATACAAAAGAACATAAACAGAAACGGTTAATTCTCTGTAACTTACGGGAACTCTTTACACAGTTCAAAATTACTCATCCAGACAGTAAAATACGCTTTTCCAAATTTTGTGAACTAAGGCCTAAATGGTGTGTGATTGCTGGTATATCAGGTACTCATTCAGTTTGTGTTTGTAAGTACCACCAAAATGTCAAACTTATGTTGGACGGGACATTCATGCATGTAGATTACAAGGAACTTCTTGCAACAATGGTCTGCGATACTGAAAGATATGAGTGCATGATGGGTGACTGCATGAATTGTCCAGGTGAAAATAAGTAACTGGAAATGCTTGCAGTAAAGAGAGAAGAGATGCCAGATGAAATTGTCTACAAGCAGTGGGTTACAACTGACAGGGCCAACATGATGTCAGTAGTTCAAAGTAGCAATGAGTTCACAGAGTCACTTGTTGAAAAACTTTATGCTTTGAAACATCACCATTATGTTGCTAAAGCTCGGTCTCAATATTTAAAAACAATTAAGGAAACTTTGGATGAAACACAGTGTATAGTATTGGCCGATTTTTCAGAGAACTATAATTTCATTGTTCAAGACGAGATTCAGAGCTTCCATTATGTGAATCAGCAGGCTACACTGCATCCATTTGTGTACTATTTCAAGTCGGAGGGAACAGTGAAATGCCGAAGTTTGTGTGTAATAAGTGATAATTTGGAGCACAACACAGTTGCATTCCATACTGATCAAAAACATCTAATTAGGGACATCAAAGTTTGTGCATCATCAGTACAAAAAGTTATCTATTTCAGCTATGGAGCAACAAGTCAGTATAAGAACGAAAAGAATTTTATCAATATTTGTCATCATTTCAAGGATTTTCATCTTCATGCGGAATGGAACTTTTTCGCTTCTGCACACGGGAAAATGCATGTGATGGCATTGGTGGGACAAAGAAGCGTGAAGCAAGCAAAGCAAGTCTTCAGAAAGCTTTTAGGAATCAGATTTTGTCACCAAAACAGTTGCATGAGTTCTGTTCAGAAAAGATCCCTGGCATTTCATACATTTTTGTTTCTGATCAAGAAGTGCATTCCAATGAACAAGACCTAAACGAAAGGTTTGGAAAGTGCAGAGTTTTGCCTCATACAAGAGAAAAACACAGGATGGTTCCTCTTGATGAATACAAGCTCAGATGCTACAAAACGTCAAATTCAGCTTATTTTGAAGATCATGTAGTGAGTGAGGCGAAGTTACATAGCATTCTAACATTTGGAAAAAATGACTTCATTGCATGTGTGCATGATGTACAATGGTGGTTAGGAGTTGTACAAGAAGTAAATATTACAAATAATGATGTGTTAGTAAAGTTCTTCCATCCTGCAGGACCACGAACATCTTTTAAACTATCCACAAGTGATACTGTTTGGGTGCCACTCTCCAAGATTTTAAGAAAACTAACACCTTCGGAGCTCACAACAGCTACGAGCGGACGCACTTACAACATTTCAGAAACTTTGTCGCACACTATTTCACAACTAATGTAGATAGAGAAACATTTTCTATCTAATTACAGCCACTTACTGCAGTTTAGGTACCAAGTTGAAGGTATTGATTTTTAGTGATATGTCAAGTCCTGTAACTTCCATATTAGTAGAATATCAAACTTGTAATTTTAACTGAACGTTGTTCACCTATATGGCTTTGTATGTAGCACATTTCGTAATTTTTGAAGCTCCCCCACTAGAGATATAATACCTCGAAATTAGATAAATTTAAGCAAAAAGCAATGTTTAACAGTGTATAAAAACGTCTGGGAATAACTGAAAAATTCAAAAAAATTTTGAGAATTCTCTGTGAGTACATGGGAATTGAAAGGAAAATTGTCAGTCCTAATATTGTTCCCCTTCCTTAAAATTTTTTTGTCCAAAGATTACTATTTTTGCCAAAATTACTTTACTTTTCATTGCAGAAATTTAGGAAAATGAAATGGAGTATGTTAAGTAGTCAGTAATCAATATAAAGCTTATTTCATTAGTAACACAATGGTTTTTGATTTAAGGCTCTAGCTCAAATAGGTATTATGCTGTAACTGGTTAAGTAAATGTCAATTTTTGCCAAAACTGGTGTGCACTAAGTTATAGAAATGGCTGTACAAAAAATGTACCAATATGTGTAGGAATATATGACATAAGTTTCGTAATTTTAAAAAATGGTCATGTAACCAATTTATTTTTTATTGGGTGATTTGACATGGAATGACCCATAAAGTTTGGGGTGCGGGAGGGGTGGGGTTACGGGTTCGTATCCCGTGCAAGACTTTGCAATGGGAATTACGATGACATCATACGAGCACATAGCGCGCACTCTTTACACTGAGCTAATACAATTTATAGTTCACTGTTAAATGCCTTCACCACATACTTTATCCATAGTTACTGTTTACATTACATAACTTCACGCTGGCATAGCCGCAGCCGGGCAGCTATTTTAGTACAAATGTAGGAATTTTTCAATGGTACTTTGCCGTAGAACAATACATTCTGAATATTGAATACAAAAATCATTTCCATTGAAAACAATAATAATTAAATTTAATTCGTCTTCATCTGTTGTTAACCATCAGCATTTTTAAAAACACAAATTCCACTTGAGAAGCTTAGATCGAATACTTGTAGCATAGATAACTGATACCGAAAAGAGAGCATTATTTTTCAAAAAAAAAAAAATAATTATACATTCATTACACAAGTATGTATGTACAATGAATAAAAATTTACAACGTTAAGGAAAAAAAACTCAGTTAATGAACAGATGGCGTGAACTCTCTACACTGAGCTGATACATAGTTCACTATTATTCCTTCATAGAAGTAATCACAAACACAGTTTAAAGTTTAACCTTAGAGTAAACATACATTTATGTAATACCTCTATGATTTTACTATCATTATCCTCTGTTGTTCTGGAACGAGTAACTTCTGTTGACCTACATATTTCTGGCTTTGTGTTAGAAATCAAGGATTACCTTTAAAGTTTTATCTAACATATTATTTGGTTGAAAGTTATGCGTTCTTGTAAGTAGCTGTGTTGGAAGTAATGCATTTCCAGTTTTTTTCTTTCTTTGTTTTTTGGGGTTGTAAGTTACGGCGTTGTTGTAAGTAGCTGTGTTGGAAGTTAAGTATTTCAAGTTTAGCTTTCGTTTTTTTTTGTTGTAATTTACCGCGTAGTTGTAAGTATTTTCTGTTGAATATGATAGCATTCAAACATTTGCTGCATATTTAATTGTGTCGCTTGGTTATGAACTTCATTTATAGTTTTACTAGGTAAAATATAGTTCCAAATGCTGTCTACGAATTAATCGTTGTCTCATATATTATACATTTATTGTGTTGTTGTTTCGTTCATTCTACATTTTATTTTTATTTCTCTGAATACTAGTAACTTTGTTTCATTCATACATTTCGTTTTGAACATCGATTTTCTCTACATAACTATGAACTTATTAAATGTAAATGGATTTTTCATTCGTAACACAATTGTTCCTATTGTGGGAGATGGAGCTTGCCTCTCTAGGTCTCTCTCGTATATTATGTATGGCAATCAGTTATTAGCTAGGGATGTTCGGGAGCTAATAGTGAACCATGTAGTTCGAAACTGGGATGATTTGGCCATCACATCCCACAACAATAATGGTGACAACTACAACAGTGCAGCTGATTATTTCACTGACATGTCCCATCATAGCTGTTACGGTGGTTTATGTGAGCTGGTGACGGCTGGCCAAATTTTCTATTATCGTTTTGAGGTTTATCGAAATTGTGTAGCCTACTTTACGAATGTTTTTGTGCTGTGGCTCATACAATTGGTAGGCTACGTTTTAAGCAGGATCTCTCTAAGGGTCACTTTGATGTACACCTACCACGTGAGTCTGAAGAAATGTCATCAACACCTTACATTTTGTTCAATTCCACCTCGCACCTCTCACATTCGTTATCAGGTCCGTTATCTTTGAGAACTCCTCACAAACGTCGTGCCAGGTTCACTGAACATAAAAAAAGTAAGCAGCTGAAGGACGCGACAAAAAATATGCAAAAAAAACCATCCTGATGTAAACAGGGTAGCGGTGGCCAAGTACCATACCAAGAACCCTGATATAAACAGGGTAGCTGTGGCCAAGTGGCCAAGAACTCTGACATAAATAGGGCAGCAGTGGCAAAATATCAGAAGAATAACCCAGCGGTACACAGGTGAGCAGTAACTAGGTATGAGCAAAACAATCCTGGAATATGAGTGGAAAGGCGATCTTTTCCTTGGAAAGTCAACGCTCAGTCAGGCATGTCATATGATCCTGATATTGTGTATGAAGACGACAGCACTGTATCTTTGGGTACAATGAGTCACAAGTGCACGAACTGCAATGCACTCAAATGGAAGAAAGAGGCCCTGGAATGTGTTGTAGTGCTGGAAAGGTTCAACTACCGCCTTCTGAACCTCAACCTGAACCCCTTCAAAGTCTTCTAACGGGCATCCATCCCGAACACAACCATTTCATGGATAACATTACAAAATACAATGGCTGCTTTCAAATGACATCATTCGGGGCCAAACAAATTTTTAAAGATGGTTTCATATCCACATTTAAGATACAAAGACAAGTGTACCATCTAATTGATGGTTTGCAACCCGTATCTGAGCAGGAGATGGAATTCTTGCAAATATTTTTTGTTGGCGAAGATGAAAGGGAATTGAGACTAAGATGTAACAATTTCCCAGAAATCCAACAACATCTGATAAAACCATTACAGATTATGTTACATCAGGTAAATAACTACATTAAAGAGCTGAACATAGCACTCAAAATGTTGCCTTCAAACTACAAACAATTTCAAATAGTAATTTATGTTGACAGAAAACCTGCTGAAGCTCATTCTGGTCATTTGTCGTTTTAATGCACCAACTACACATGAGGTAGCTTTGGTTATGATTAGTCAACAATTTCAGCAACAAGATATAATTCTGCAGAGCCGTGATAACACATTGCAGAAGATTAGTGAGCTCCACTGATCGTACAACACTCGACAATACCCACTGATGTTCTGTCGTGGGGAGGAAGGGTACTCCATTTTAATTTCACAGTGTGATCCTGTAACCAAGCAGCCTTGAAGGAAGACAGTTTCAGCAGCTAAATTTTATGCCTACCGCATAATGATAAGGGAAGGTCAAGAGAATCACTTAATGTACTTCAGGTCCCTGTTCAGCCAATTTTTAGATGATATGTATGCTAAAATTGAAACTGAAAGGTTAAATTTTATAAGGAACAAACAAACAAGATGCTGGGAACTGGCACATCAATACATCACAAAATCCAGACTGCCACCTGGCCTTAACCTCAGATAAAAATCCCACATTTCAAACTTCCCGCCGTACCTTCGTTTGCCCTCTGGCCGCTAGGTGTACTGATTACCAACCACCGCTGGACAATAGACTTCAATGTGCCTCCACTCACCTGATGAAGCAGATGTAGTCTGCGAAACATTGTGACCGCGCGTCTGCGGATAATTGTGTTCGTACCATGTGTGTGCATTTCTATCTGCAAGTACCATCCTGTGAGTACTTGTGCACAATTCTTTCTGTTTTAATTGTAATTAGTAGCCTAGCGGCCTTTCCCACTATTGTCATATATATATATATATATATATATATATATATATATATATATATATATATATATATATATGGGTAGTTACAGACATCTAAGGTATGAAAAACATTTGATATACCCTGTGCACAACCACTGGTTGAACTTTATTGCCATTACAAAGTTTCAGTGGGTAAAGGTTTCGCAGAAACGTATTTGGTGCCCCAAACTTGAGATTAGTGAGATGATATATCGTCGGTTTACTGCCAAAAGTGAACTAGTCAAAATTAGATAAAATGATAAAAAATGCTAGGAATATGTATATGTTGTTCACAAACAATTGCCCAAGTTTAAAGTCTATTCGTTGTTTTGTACTGTTGTGTCACAGTATAGTAACTTACCACATTTTTGTTAATGTCTCGATATAATAGTGTTTTTAAACAAAATAACACTTATGACTTAATCACTTTTGGCAGTATACAGATGATGTGTCACCTGATGTTGTAGAGAAACCTAAGAGGAAAGCGACTGCAATTTTACCACTTTTAAACAACTACATGTAAATTGCACTAATTGAATCGGTCTTGTAGTTTTTGTGTGTCAGAATTGAACGCTCACACGCAGCTTTTAATGGAATTCGAGCCCAGAACCTCCCGGAATTTAGACCTGAGTAACAAACAACTGCGTCGCATAACGTCGAAATAATTCATGAAAAAAAAAATTATTGAAAAAAAAAATAAAATATCTGTGTCCTGGACTCATAGAGGTTGTACAACACCACATCTCGATAGGTTACTGTAGTGAAACTCCTGTATACGTTGTTTCTCGCTGCTCATTCCTGCTTTTCGGTTCGTATGACTTGATTATTGGCCAACTAAGTTTTATTCTTAATAATCACGTTTCTTATAAAGAAAAAAATTACATACATATTTTTTTTAAATATTTACGTAAGCATAACTCTGACGCGAACAACACCTCAATATCGCTACTGGTTAGATAGATATCGTGGGTTGATGGAAAACAAAATTTTGTTCTTTTTCACCCTTTTGGGTGCCGAATTTTGAAATATTTTAGATTTACTTCTTAGACATTTGTATAAGTATCCAACTGAAGTGTAAATCACATCGCTTGCCCATTCATTAGAATCAAAATCGATCATTCACTAAAAAAACACATATCACCCCTGCACAGTATTGAGAAATCAAATTTCGAAAAATCTGAAAACAATTTTGCGGTAATTTCTGTAATCCTCATTCTGAAGCAAAAATTAATTGTATATCTCGACGGGTTCAATAGATATCAAGGATTTATCTACAACACATTCAAGGTCTTTTCACCACCTAAGAGAGAAAATTTCGAAAAACCCTTGAATAAGTTTTAGAATACTTTATTGATATCTCGAGGACGTAAAAAACACAACATTATCCCGCTGGGTTCAAGATATATCGACGATTAATTGAAAATGTTTTTCACCACTTTTCACCTCTTTTCACGCCCTTAGATGGCGAATTTCAAAAATTCCTGAAATTACTTTTTAGGTATTAGAGTAAGCATCAATCCTAAACAAAAATCACGTCGGTATATAAAAAGCTATGGGATCGATATATATCAAATGTGAGTCGAAAACACATATTACCCCTTTATAACCAGTTTAGGGCCGAATTCGGAAAATATATTTTAAATGATACTTGGGATATTTAAAAAAGCACCCATTTAAAGCAAAGAACACTTCGATATCTCAATTGATTCGATAGACAAGGAAGGATAATCGAAAACACATTTTACGTATTTTCACCCCTTTAAATAAAGAATTTCGAAACGTCTTTGTGTCATGTCATAGACATTTGTAAAAGTAACCAATTAAAGTTAAAATCACGACGATAGCCAATTGTGTTTCAAAGACATAGACGATTCATAAAAAAAACATTTTACCCCTTTTTACTGCCTGGGGGTCGAATTTAAAAAAAAACCTTAAACTACTTTTTGGGTATTTACGTAAGCAATATTTTGAAGTGAATATCAACTCTCTATCCCGAAGGGTTCGATAGATATCGATAGTTGATTGGAAACACATTTAAAGTCTTTTCACCCCCTTTAATGTTGAATTTCGAAAAATCCTTAATTTGACTAATATGCATTTTTACGAGTGTCCTATTAAAGTAAAAATCACGATGATAGGCCGTCGGATTCGAGCTCTATCAACATTTCTTTGGAAACACATTTCACCCCTTTTCACCCCCTTAGAGGTCGAATTTCAAAAAATCCTTTCTTAGTGCTTGTGTACGACCTGAGGGAAACCCCCACAAAAAATTTCACAATTCTAGGTCCAGTGGTTTGGGCTGCAGTTTGATATGTCAGTCAGTCAGTCAGTCAGTCAGTCAGTCAGTCAGTCAATCAGTCAGTTTTCATTTTTATATATAGATATATATATGTACATACACACACACATGTTTTTCTTCTTTATACTGACAAAAGGGAACTTTACTACCGCCCCTTCTAACGTTGAATACGGCCTCCAGGGTGGCCACAGAAAAGTTGAAATGAAATTCCCTGACTTTTCCAGATTTTCCTTGAACATTAACAAAAAATTCCCTGACTATCTGTGTGAAACTTGTGCTGCGAACACTATACAGACACGTGAAAACACACTGCTGTTAATACCTGGAGGAGCAATCCCACACCCGTGCACTCACTATAACCTCCGCTCAACTTGGTGAACACATATTCAGCAGTCAAACGCACTCAACATGGACACTGGGGAAGGGTTCAACTCGCTACTGCAATTAAACTGACGGGCCCGATAAAATGCATACAATAAATTGACTGAAATAATTCGGGTACATTAATTAACAGAGCCAACACCAGGCTTAATCATTACAAAATTCATAGATAATCACTGTTATACCAGTGATAGAAATATTACTGTGACGCGTTCTCTTCGCGTCTACTGTGTGTTTATTTTGGACTATTGCTGTTGTAGTCTACTGCAGTTGGTGTTGAGGTTATGTTATGAAGTTTGCGCGTGCTCCGGATAGCTCAGTTTGATTTAACTTAAGGGTTGACTAATCAGCGTGACTTCATCAATAACAACTCACTCAGTTAAAGGTTGATTTATTTTTTGTTTAACTTTGACAGATGTTTACAAAGGGCAGTTTCTT
>PNEQ01064454.1:0-15170 GCA_003012365.1 Medauroidea extradentata | reverse complement strand
CACACACACACACACACACACACACACACACACTTCTACAAGAGGATATAGACTTGCTGTGTTTTGTCCAGATACATATCTTTGTTTAAAAGCCGTGCGCCGTGAGCGAGTGCTCCCGTGGACATGTGATGTAACCCCCCTCCCCCTTTATCGTGCTCGCCAGGAGACTTGAACTTCGTGAACCTTCGGCCGTCTTCGGCTGTTCTCGTGCCTCCCCTCCCTTCCTCGCCCCTCTTCCCGGCAGTCTGCCGGGTGGAGTGAGATAGCTCGCGGCAGTCGTCGCCCGTGTTCCGTATAACGAGGTTGGTCCGCTCTTCTCGTGGCCGACATGGCACCTACGGTACTTCGTCAGTTCTTGGTAAGTTTCAGTTACATTTGCTTTAGTTTGTTTAATGGTTTCTGTCTTGCATTCGCTTTCCTGTTAATTTCATTCATGTTCGGTGCCGTTTCGGCCACAAGGGTAACGTTCCCTTTTGTTTTTCAACTCTATGCCATTCGACTCAGCCACAGATCATTGTTTTTAAAAATGAATAATGCCGCATTGCGTTCTTCCGGAGTATTCGTATCCACCAATTTGTAATTTTTATAATAAATGTAATTGCCTTGAACCTTTGTTGTTGAGTAAATTATTAGTGGTTAGTTGCCCCGTCCTACTATTAGTGTGTTACCAGATTATGTGCAGTAGGGGAGGTATAAGGACAATTGGCTCTGACGGGCGTGTTGTATGTGCCCGTATGATACAGGCTTGCAGCACTTTGTGTTTATTGTGATAGCACAAATTGAGCGGCATACGTCTGAGTGAGACTGGCTCAATTTTCCTGCGCGACTCTGCTAAGGTGCTGTTTAGGCCTATGCAGTTTGCGTTGTAGTTGAATGAGTAGTGCGCAAATGCTGGTAACATTCGTGGACGTTGAGGCACTGGCTATAGTGATTTGTTTGCGGTGGTTTCTCTTTGCTCAGATTTGACTCTTTGTTCCGCTCCCCATTTTAGCGTCATGGTAATGGTTGTAGTGCCTGATTTGGTACTACAGTACGATTATTTACAGCTTTGTGATTACTTAAGGAGTGCAGGTATTGAATTCGACAGAAGTGAAAATGTCACGGCCTTGCAGTTGCGTGTTATGACGTACATTAATTCGTTGAGGGTCGTTAATAATACTAACTTGGGAGGCTTGGTTGACGTCGACGAACAGGCCTGTGTCAGCTAGACAGACAATGGTAATGGAGAGGATAAATTCTATACAGCAGTTGACAGCTGTCGATCCTGACTCTGTATTACATTTTTTATTGTCTGCCGATGCAGTTTATTATGGCCTGCGATGTGTGAACCGTGAAGAGTTCTTTTTGACTTGTTTGTCAACTTGTTAGTTCACATTGTTTATGGGTACCCAGTTAGAGTGATTACTGATCACAAATCATTAGTTCCCTTAATGGGAAAGGAACTTCACAAGACTGGGTCTAGCAAACTAAAAAATATGCGTTTGAAACTGTACAAGTATAATGCAACCTTGGAATATAAACCAGGTAAGGAAATGCATGTCGCAGACATGCTGTCTAGGACATATTTAGCAGATCTCATAGAAGATGATCCCAGTATGCTAGAAATGGTACACTCACTACAGTGTTTACCATTCAGTGACCAAGCCAGGAAAGAGTTTGTAGCAGCTACTCGTGAGGATCCAGCTCTGCAGAATGTATCTCGATACTACCATCAGGGGTGACCACAACATGTAACCCATCTACCGGACAGGGTGCAACCATATTGGAAGCACAGGCAAAATATCTTTGTAGAAGATGGAATCATATTGTTGAATGATGTTGGTAACGATAATGTTATAGTAGTTATTCTCACACAACTCAGGAGTAAAATGTTGCAAATAGTACACGAAGGTCTCTGTGGTAGGGACAAGTGTGTAGCTAAGGCAACGCAGACTCTGTATTGGCCTGCAATGAATGACCATATAAACATATATATAAAAATGTGCAGGGTATGTGAGGCAACTCAACCAGCAAAACAGAAAGAACAACTATGTAGTAAATTGACTCCTACTCTACGATGGGAAGTGTCAACTGACATATTCGATGACTTGGGTCGCACTTACTTAGTACTTGCCGACCACTTTTCACATTGGCTCGAAATCATACCAATGAGAGATAAAACAGCAAGTTCAGTAATTGAGGCATTCAAGAGCGTTAATCTTACACATGGTAACCCAAAAGTAGGTTTTTTCAGACAAAGTTCCAATCAATTCCTACCAATTCAAACAGTATATGCAGGACATCCAGTGTACACTCATACATATAACATATAGCCCACGATATCCCCAAAGTAATGGGCAAGCTGAGAAAGCCGTAAGCATTGCTAAGAATATTCTGAGGAAAAGTAGGTTAAGCTGTAGGGACTGGAGAGAGTTGTTACTAGAGTATAGAAACACTCCTATAATCTTACTACAAGCATCCCCAGCACAGATTTTAATGAGCGGAAGGTTACGTTCACAACTGCCAACAACTCGCCACAACCTAGAACTCAAAATTCAAAGAGATGTACAGGCTAGGATAGAAAAAAGCCAGGTGAAAACTCAGCAATGGTACAATAAAACTACTTGCAGTAGGTCACAGACATTCAATCCAGGTGAGTAAGTTATAATTAGCACTGGGAGAGGAGTAATACGGGAAAAGGGAAGGGTTGTGAGAAAGCATGATACACCTCGCTCATATATAGTCATGACCAGCCAAGGCAGTATTGTTAGGAGAACCACTAGACATATTAGAAAGTCATTCACTCAGTCATCTAATGACAGCTCAGGTAATGCACAGGAACTCATAAGGAGCTATCATAGCTACTCACCAGGTTATAAACGTCCCAGCATACATGATGACTACCAGAATGACGTAACCCCAGACCTAACGAAAATCATGTTGTGAAGTCAACACAGAAAGAGGGAGAGAAAGAGGAAGCATTCAGAGGTTTTAGAGAGATTGAGATCATTCCAGCATTTAGGAGCTTTACTAAGAATGGTACAAATCCAGGTGCAGACTCCACTAAGACACGCTATGGTAGAGTAATTAAACCACCACGTCTTATAGAAACTTCTTTACAAAGAGGGGAAGGTGTTGGAGTTAGGGTGTAAGTTGGACACACTGGTTCCAAAAAGAAAGGGCCATTATTATTAGTGAGAATGTGTTACGGCTGATGGTGAGTGGTGACTTCGTCGATCAGCAGTAATATGAATGTTGTGTAGTAATGTCAACTGTTATGTACGGTATTCATATACCAAGTGAAGTATAGTTATTTAGAGACATTATAAATATTAAGTGATGAATCAAGTTATGTTTGTTTACAATGTAAACACTGGGCCTAAAAATGTGACATTTTTATGTGGGTTTCCATAAAGTCATAGACAAGCACTAAGAAGGGATTTTTCAAAATTTGACCCGTAAGAGGGTGAAAGGGGAGAAAATATTTTTGGAGAATCATTGCTGTAGCTCTAACTCAATAATGAATCGTGATTTTCACATCAACGGGAAACTTATTAAAATGCATTTTAGCTAAATTCTGGATTTTTTGAAATTCAACCTCTAAAAGGGGTGAAAAGACTTGAAACCAGTTGAGATAATCAAAGTTTCCTTTTCTTCAGAATTATGTGCACGTAAATGCCCTAAATAATGTTTCAGGATATTTTCCAAATTCACAGTAAAGAGGTAACAAAAGGTAAAATTAGTTTTCGATTCATATTCAATATACATCAACCCCACTGAACTTTTAGATACTCATGTGATTTTTGCTAAACATTAATGCCTATTGAAATAGCTGAAATGAAATTTAGTGATTCGTCAAAATGCAATATCTAAGGGGCTGAAAAGTGACAAAACGGAATGAAATGTGTTTTCAATGAATCCTCAATACCTCACGAACCCAATACACTATCATAATGGTTTCCACTTCAATGTGACACCCATAAAATAGCCTTAACAGCTGTCAAGTTGAGTTTTTTTTTAATTCGAACACTAAGAGAGTGAAAAGATATGGAAAGCCTAGATAGATCCCTAATAGTTATTGAACCTGTCAAGATATTGTCGCCACACTGCTGGTAAGGGGAAAGTTTAGGTCCTCTTTCGGGGATGCTATATTTTAGGCTAGCGAGCATGAGGGTTTCCCTGAAGAGGAGGAGAGACTGATAAGTGTCCCAAGAAGAGTGGTTTCCTGGGGCAGGTAACACCACACACTTTTGGACAGCAGAATGAGCAAATTCTCAATTTATCAAGATGGGGGGGGGGGGGCAAGAAGACAGGCGTGTTATACACTCACCTTAAAGTAACTCCTACAGGAGGCGGTGTTTGTGGTCTGAAAGACACTTAGGCTCAGGGTCAGCTTCCCTCTTGAGTTGCTGTACCCTGGGATGAGGTAAAGGTGTAGGTATCTCAGGCAACTTAATTGGGCTTATTAAAGGCCGGTGCATACGTCGCACCTCCCTGAGTATGCGACTAAAGTTGTCTCTCTTTCACTTCAGCGGCTTCTTCTCCTTACCTTTGTAGCCGTGGCAGAGTTCAGAGAGCAATAATGCTTTACCTGACACTATTTGGAGTGACGGAATTATCCCCACGGGAATATCACTAACACTGGGGGGCAACTGTTTGCCTACGTTTAACAGCTGCTTCTGCCTTGTGGTCTTCAATTAATGCTCTCTCCTCTTGTGAAATATCTATCACGAGACACTCGGTATTCTACACGAGTGAATAAGATTTAACTGAGAAATGAAAGTAGAGAAATTCACTGAACGACTTTTATATTGTCTCAACATATGCAATTCTACAAATCACTGTTACTTACACTGGCACTTTACAATTCTCATCATTACTGGTATATACAACAATATTCACTGATACACACTTTATTTGACAGCGTGGTCATTTACAATGGAGCCCCAGAACTTTCCCTAGACTAACTTAGCTTCCGCTTCCGGCGGCAATAGGTACACACCACATAGCAACTAGACTTACTCGCGGTAGGGTGCGTTCCCTTATTACTGCCCGCGTGGCTAGGGTGCGCCTCAACAGCTCCTCGAACAAGTTTCGGCACAAGAGTAGGAGGATCAGGCTTCAGCTCCATTATCAAGAAGCAACCTGAATGACGGAAGGGTAGGTGGGTTTCAGCTCCATTTTCAAGAAGCAACCCTGGGGTTTAAGAGGATGTCGGGCTTAGGCTCCATTTTCAAAAAGCAAACCTTTCAAGGATAGGGAAGGTACCTAGGCTTGCTCAGGAGGAGACACGAGCCCTAGACTGGTGATTTGGCTAGGCGTATGCCCTCATTATGTACCCCTCACGGGGGCTTAAAGTACCATTAATGGGTGGTGAAAATCTTCGCCGCTGGAGTGGAGGCCGTCTGCTGGCTAGCAGGCAGACCCTCCAATACCCACAGATCTCCCACTACTCTGCCAAAAATTGAGTGAATACACTCAAACTTTCCTGCGGGGTCGTGAAAATGTCAGTGTCGCCAAAAGAATAAAAACAAAGCATTAAATAAATACACAAAATTAATATTATTACTACATTTACAATGATTATTATACAAATTTCCTCTTTCCAAAAATCATAATTATCCGCCTGGCATGATTAGCTTAGCATCCATGGCTAGTTTACGTTCGTTATTGGCCAGAGTAAATATGTACCTACAAAATGTTAAATATAAATATTTCCAACTCTCTAGTTGTACGTTTTTATGGCAACACGGCTCACAATAAAGGAATTAAGTGACCCCTTGGGCAAAAACAAGGTAGGCTTAATTCTTAAACACTTACAAAATACAGGGCCGAGTGTAAAACAAATAGTAAGTACCTTGAGGGGTGTGTCAATAAATAAAATTGCTTTTCACTGATGATGAATATATAAATTTCTGTAAACCGACTTCAGGACTTTTCTAAATTCGAGCTCTCGGGCCTGTGAAGGGATTAAATAAGTCTTTCAATTAATTGTTTATTTAGCTTTAACTCGATGAGTTATCTTAGGGATTTTCACCTCATTTGGATAATTATACAAGTGTTTAACACGTGATGGTAAGTTTCCTTGGAATTCAACCACTAAAGGGGTGAAAGGGCATAAAATATGTTTTCGGTTAGCCCATGATATCTACCTGACCAGTTGACATATTGAGGTGTTACCTTGCTTACGTAAATACTAGAAATAATTGTATTGAGTTTACGTACTGATAAAATAACTCTAAACAGCCAGGGGAAAAACTTTGTCATTGTAAACCCTTCAAAGTAGACTGTCATAAAAAGCAAGCACGGCCACCGAGGATGTTAATATGATTTGTGAAAGTGTTGTGCAATGAAAGTGCATGACTGGATGTAGTTTTTTTATACTTCTTCCACTGTAATGCAGATGTCTGTGAAAGAACTCTATAAAGAATAGAAAACATAAAAGCAGAACATGCTCTTGTCAACAGGATATATAAACAACATGAAATTCTGTACATGGAATTGTGTCACATAAAACCAGGACAGCCAAATACAAAACAAGAAAGAAAACCCAGATACCGCCAAAGCAGACAACACAAGTTCGAGGCCTGCTTTGGCAAAAGGACAAACAGATAAAATACACGAACCACAAAAAAATGGCGATGAGACGAAACAACACCCAGTAGTTCTTCCAGACATTAACAGGAAAACTATCTTTTGGGAACTGGTATCTATTCCTGTCTTCAGACAAAGATGCACAGGATCCGAGAACACAAGTGTGACAGGGGACCGTAAAACCACGGGTTTTTATCAATAAATACACTTTATCTTGTTCAGCCAATGGCAGACAAGGTGTCTCCTGATTGTGCAGTTTAGTGTAACTTGGATTGGTTGTGGAGGGTCGAGTGATTGCTGTTTTGCCAGTCTCTTCTTTTCCCAAAGCAGGCCTCAAACCTGTGTTGTCTGCCATGTTGGTGTCTGGTTTTCCTTTCTTATTTTCTAATTTGACTGTTCTTATTTTAATTGATTCAATTCCGTTTACATAATTTTATGTTATGTAAGTATCTTGTTGACTAAAGCATATTCTAATTTTCTTTGACAGACAACTGCATCACAATGGAGTACGTATGTCCAAAAAACTACTGTATATCCATGAACAGGAGTTAACATTCTACAATTACAGTAGAGCCCCTTTTTTCACACCCATTTTTATATTTTCCATAATTTCACACCTACTTTTAGTGGTCCCATTTACTGCTTTTATATTAGAAATTTACCCCTTTTTACACTTTCCTGCATTTCACAATTTTTCCGGGTCCCTTGAGGAGTGTGAAAATAGGGTTCCACCAATATCTTTACGTACTTATTATCATACAACCTCTATGTGCCTGGTGAATGAACATTAATTTATTTCCAATGAACTTTCAACGTTACACATTGATGGTACAGTCATCAATGATTGTGTTCAGGTAAATCAGTCAAAATACCATGTATACTATTTGTACCATTTGAATATCCTCTCATATTCAAGGTAAGTTTTGCTATGAATATAAATAAAGCCTGTGGCAGTCGTTAATAGTTGCAGGGATAGACTGAGGACAACTCTTCACATGGGCATGTATATCCTACTAAAATGTGCTGCAGTGCAGATCACTGCACCCACTTATTCCATTACTGACAGAGTGAAGTAGTTTTACTATATGTTTACAGAATTTTGACCATAATTTACATTCTAAAATAAAAATTATTGCTGAAGTATATATTGCCCTGCTTCCTCTAGGCTAGGTATGTGAGTAAGGGGGGTCCACAGGTGAGGCACAGTAGACCTGGCTGGCTAGAGAGAGAGCAGAAAGACTCCTCCTGTGGACTGTGAAAGGCTAGCGCTCCCAGGGAGAGTGGTGTCCCTCGGTAGAGCCAACGCTAGGTGCCTTCCGTACGAGCAGAGGAAGGGGTTTCAGATTTATTTACTTAAGGGGGAAGGTCGGTGCCCACTTATCTTTGTTAAAACAATTGCCTAAGCAGCTTCTTCTTCCGGTCGGAAATGGGCACAGCCCGCTTGGGCATCTGGCGGTCCTCATCTATAATCTCTCGAATGCGCCGATGCAAGAGTACAGGTTGTTGGGGAGTCTTTATGGGACTCAGCAATGGTAGTTGGATGTACTGCACTTCTTTCAAGATTTTACTAAGTGTCACCTGCTTACGAGCTCGGGCCTGAGAAGCCGTTAGTTGCCGATACTGGGCACTAAGTTCGGGCAAGATAGGCTCGGGGCCTGGTACTCTGGAGTTCCGGGATTAGACCGGCGGGGTACAACACTTGTTCGGCGACGAGAAGGCGCCTTGCCTTAGCGGCTTGTTGGGGGCTCTCCAAGCTAAGAATTTCTTCCTGAGAAATACGGATTTCTAATTCGGACATTGAAGTTTTAAAGAAAATAATGGTGTAAGTTTCACAGGTATACTGAGTAGCTCAGTTTTACATGAGTTCACAATAACACAATACAAGTTCTTCCTGGTCACAAATTCCTCTAAACAACTGACTGATACTACGCCACTTATTAACAAAACTACAATACTTTCTTCACTGGTCACAATTCCTCTGAACAACTGATTCATACTACGCCACTTAATTACAAAATTACAATACTTATTAGCACAACACTGGCACTCTGCCACATGGTATTTCTATTCGCGGGAGCCTCTGACTATTAACTTCCGCATTCTGGCGGATACCGTGGGCGCGCCTCATGGCGGCCGATAGCAACAGCGTAAGTGAGTGCGTTCCCAAAGTTACGCACACGCTAGGGTGTTGGACTTATTACATCGTTCCCAGACACTCGGGAGGTAGAGAAGGTTTGGGTAGGAAGGCTTAGGTGGCAGGCTACCGCCACAACCCGTAAAGAGGGAGCGATGACTTAGGTGGCAGGCTACCGCTACAACCCTGGATAGGTGGTTAGTTAAGGGTAAGAGGGTAGGAGGGCTTAGGTGGCAGGTTACCACCACAACCCGTCCGTAAGGTAAGGGAGAGTGCCTAGAGAACTCGGTAGGAGAGCAGAGCCCTAGGAATCACTGCTCTCTGGCTGGCGAGAGGCACCTTTTATACCCATCCGAGGGAGTAGAAGTCCCGTTGGATGCTGGAGCTGTCTGCTCTGCAGGGTTATCAACACAAGAAAACATAATTTAGCTCGCCTCATAAACAAAACACACTCACTATTATTATTTTACTACGGGTTACAGTTAAACTTGCTCAAAACAATTACAATACATTTTTAGGAACTTTAAATAACAAGTAACCTTTCTCCGTGCATTATTTCTCATATTTTACAAAAGTCTGTGCACGTGGTTTCGGCATCATAGCCGCGACGGTAAACAAATAAATATTACGTAATATATTTTAACAGGTAAGTAAGTCCCTTTTACACACAAATTATGACAGTAAAATTGTACTTGATTCTACAACATATGCAAGCAGCGTAATAATATGTACGCAACCCAAAAATCGGAAAAACGTGGTTACGTTAGGTCTAACCTACAAATAGCAAACAGAATATAACCTAAAAGGGAGGCGAGCTTTAGCATGGACATCTTTACTGACGCATAGGCGATGCATCAATCCCCCCCCCCCCCGGACGGAAAAGCGAGGCTCCCGAAAAATAATCTATCGCTAATCCTTAACTAGGAAGAGAAAGACACAAGGCGCCGGGCATGCCTCAGACACTAATGCTTTATTGCCCTGCTATCTGTACAAAAGGAAAGCAAGGTAAGTGAACTTTATAATCTTTCTCATAAGATGCAATAGCTACTGGCTACAAAGTTCATCTCTCTCTTTTGAAACTTAAGAATTTCTTCTGGTTGGTTGACTCACCCTGGAGTTGTTTGGAGGCCACTGGTACGAACGCTGTTTCGAGGAGAGCAGGGGTGGTCTCCTTGTAGCACCCCTGTTGCTGCGTCGGGTCTTCTCGGCAAGTCTGCCAAAGAGGGCTGCGGTCTCTGGAATCCGGCAGGTAGGTCTCGGCAACTGCGTCAGGTGGAGATAGGGCATGTGCCTTTGGGTTGGCTGACATGGTGCCTGTAGCCCTTTGGTTGTGTTGCTGGAGGCTATGGTGGCCTTTGCTCGCCTGCTCGCTGGGTGGGGGTCCACTGGTCCTGGTTAGGTGGCCCCCGTTTGGTGATGGTGCTTCGGCTGTAGCACTGGGTTGGAGGTTTGCCTCTCGTAAGTTAGAGGTAGTTAGGCACGAGGGAGTCTTGGAGAGACTAGGGCCGGACGGCCCGTGCTGCCTGGCATCTATGGGCGTGCACTCATCTTCTTGCTTGGCGAGGAGTTTAGGCAGCAGTCTGGGGGATGCTTCCCCCTGGTTCCCCGGATGGGGTGGTGAGTGCTCCTCAGGCTGTTGGAGATTGTTCTGGTTGGACTCAGTGTTGGCAGCCTGGGAGGTTCTGGGTAGCTTCCGCCTGGAAACTGTGCGGCCTCATTGCTCCACGAAGGTGTGATCCCTCCAATGATCGGCTGGCTGGGATGGACATGACCATGTCTGTTGCTGGAGTGGAGTTCTCTGCTGAGGTAATGGGTTGGTGGCAGCTTTAAGGTCTGACCTGTAAACTTTATTGAGCGTGCCGGCTGAGTTTTGTACCCAGTAGACTTGTCCTCTTTGTAGTGCT
Organism: Medauroidea extradentata; assembly: GCA_003012365.1. NCBI lineage: Eukaryota > Metazoa > Arthropoda > Insecta > Phasmatodea > Phasmatidae > Medauroidea > Medauroidea extradentata. The sequence goes on along the minus strand of PNEQ01064454.1, from coordinate 4,559 downwards.
ATTTGATAAGGGCCTTCCCACCTGGGGGTTAGCCCGGCGTGGAAGTGTTGGCGTCGATTGGAGAGGGGTTTGTGTCTTTAGCCAGACAGTCTGTCCCTCTTGTAGTGTGTGACGGCCTGTTTGTTGTTCTGGTGCTGGGTACCTCTGCTTGATGTAGGCCACCTGGTTCTTGTTGGCTTGGTGGATGCGTGAGGCTGCTGCTTGTTGCACTTCCTGGATAGTTGGGGCCTGGGTGGTGGGTTTCTTCCATTTCCTGGGTAAGGAGAGGTTGGCTGCTAACAGCAGTTCATTTGGGGAAGCCTTAAGAGCTTCGTTGGTGCGAGTGCGAAGAAAATACAATATTGCTGGTAGAGCTTTATCCCAGTGACGGTAATCTCGCTGCGTAAGGAGGTGTATACCTTTCTTCAACTCCTGGTTACGGCGATCCGTTGGGTTTGCTTGCGGGTGATAGGTGGGATAAGTCCAGCATTCCACTTCCCACCGTGCGCAGGCTGTGGTCCACTGTGCACATGTAAACTGTGGTCCATTGTCAGACAGAATACACTTGGGGTAGCCCCAGCGTGAAAATACATCGCTTTCCAGTCCGTTCATGATCACTCCTGCGTCTATACAATTGAGCGGGAAGGCTTCGACCCAACGAGAGAAGAGGTCGATGACGACGAGAAGGTGCTTTTTGCCGGACGTGCTACTTGGATAAGGGCCCCATGAGGTCCAGGGCAATTTCTTCCCATGGTCTTTCTGGCCTTCTGGGGGTCCCTTTTGGTTGATAGGTGGCACGGAGCTTATGGGTTGCTGAACTGATGCTTTCTGGGGTGGTTCTGGTGGCAGCACATTCTCCCAGTTGTGAAGATTTGAAGTTTCATAGGCTGGTTCTGGATACCTCGAGAGAGCATCTGACAGTTGGTTATTGCATCCAGGGCAATGTTCAATTTTGAATTTAAACTCCTGGAGGAGCAGGATCCACCGAGAGAGTTTGGATTTCTTTGCGCTGGTGGTCTGTAACCATTTGAGGGCTCTGTTGTCAGTTCGTAACTCGAACGGACATTCTTCCAACAGGTGGCGGTACTTTCGGATGGCCCCAGACATTCTTGTTCATGGGTGTCGTAGCGTCGCTCTGTGGGGCTGAGTTGTGTGCTTGCGAACCCGATGACATTTATGTGCTTGTCAGGGGTTTTCTGGTACAGGACGGAGCCCAATCTGGTCTGGCTGGCGTCCGTTTGGAGTATCAGGGGTGCTTGAATGTCTGGTTGGTGTAGCATAGAGAGTTTTTGGTATTGGGCCATGAGGGTTTGAAAGGCTTGCTATTCGGTTGCGCCCCAGATTCAGCGCCTTAGCTTACATGATAGCAGCTTGGTCAGTGGCTCCATGTAGTGGGATATCTTGGGAGCGAAGGCGCGCAGCCAGTTACAAAGACCCAGGAACCGGCGTAACTGCTTGCGGTTCCCTGGAGATTCGGCACTCAGGATCTGGTAAACTTTCTGGGCTTGAGACTGGCTTCATTCGGGGGTGATGATGTGTCCAAGATATTCTATGGTTGTCTTCCCAGAGTGGCATTTACTGAGGCGAGCGGTTAGTCCGTGGATCTGAAGTTGTTCCAGTACTTGATGAAGGTGAGTTTGGTGTTGCTCCCAGTCGGAGGATAAACTGATGACGTCGTCCAGGTAAGCGATACAGAAGTGCCCCAGGTAGTCGGCCAGCACCATGTTCAACAACCGTTGGTAAGTGGCTGGGGCATTCTTAAGCCCAAAAGGTATGGCGAGAAACTGGTACTAGTGTCCTCCTGGAGTGGCGAATGCAGTGTATGGGCGTGCTTCTGCACGGACCCACTCTGCGTGTCAAGGGTTGAGAATATTTTGGCTTCACCCGGGCTTCTGAGGGTATCTGGCAAATTGATGACTGGAAGGGCGACTGGAAGAGTGACTTTGTTCAATGGAGAATAGTCAATGCAAAAAAGGTGTCCCAATCCTTCTTCTTCACCAGGACTATGCCAGAACTGTAGGACGAGTCGGCAGGCTCAATAATGCGTTTCTGTAGCATGGCCCCTACTTGTTCGCGGTTGATGGCTTGCTTGCCGGTGGTCAGGATGCTGGGCTTGCAGAAAATCGACTTGTGGTCACTTAGCTAAATGTCGTGCTCACTGGCTCTGGTTTGCCCCAAGACGACTCCTGCTTGGAATGTAGGGGTATGTTGGTTGAGGAGAGTCAACAGCTGGTCCAGGTGGGGTTCACTGAGCTGCGACTGTAAGTCCTCGGCCGTGATGATCTGCATGGGCGGCTCGGAAGGTGGTGTGTCCCAGTGGAGTGTGTGTCGCCGTGTCTTCCCTAGGTACACCTTCTTGTTGCCGTCGATGATGCACTGTTCATTTGTTAACCAAGGATGGCCCAGAATCATTTCTTCATTCAGCTCTTTGGTCACGAAGAACTTGGTGTCCCTCGTCCCGGCAATCGTGGTGAGGGGAACATTGAGTTCTCCTACTGGCAGGTACTCTTGCTGACAGGCTAGCTGAACAGTAAGTGTCGTAGATTTTGTGGTGCTTCTGGTTTGGGGAGTCAGGACTTGAGTTTCAATGAATTTGGCAGTGGCGGCGGTGTCCAATGTGGCCAGTATTTTGTCTTGGGCTGTTTGCACCGATAAGCGTGGAAGGCAATGCTGTTGGGTGGTGGCCTTCAGGCCGTAGACCCTTTGTTGTGGTGCGCCGGGTTGGCGGTTCTGGTTTGGTTCCCGGCTACACCGTTTCCAGATTGCTCTGTGCTCCGGTTCCGCTCTTGGTTGGCCCGGTGTCGCGCATGCTGGGCGCGGTACAGATCACAGTCCCTGTGAAAGTGGTAGAAAGGGCAGTACCAGCAGCGTGGTAACGCAGGTTGTGAAGGCGGCAGCTTCGTCTTTTCAGGTGGACGCCTCTGGCTCATTGGTTTGACTGATGCAGGATGACTTGAAGATTGTCGAGGCGTCAGGTTATCTAATTCGAGGGCTTTGGTGCGCCATATATATTCTTATATGGTCGCGGGCTTCGAGTTGCATAAGAAGGACCTGAAGGCTGGTTGCATCATTTCCAGAATGACTGGAATGCTGGCCTCTTCTTGGCTGTTTGGGTGCACTCGGTCATACATCTGGGCCTGCGTCTAATGAAGGTATCTGCGTCTTCACCTGGCATCTTGGGGAACACTGTATAAGTCTCTCGTGAGTCTTGATTACCTCAGCTCCGGAAAATCTTAAAAATTACCACTTATTGTTCTTGATAAATTCTTTGGTTTTAATATGTTGTTAGTTTCATAATATTGTAGTCAGATATAATACAAAAGTTTTAGATTTCACACGTGAAATCCTGTTAATTAATGGTATCTTAAAGTATTACTCTTTTATATAAATTCTAGTCTATCTAAATTTTTCCTGTTTTAAAGGGTTAGTTTTAGAGTGTTGTCTTTTTTGTGAAAGAACCTTTTAAAGTGTGCGCCTATGGGTAAAGTATTGATCTGGCGGCGCGCGATGTCGAGATTGTAAGACTGAGGAGGAAAGTTAGGGGAGAGCGACGGCCGTCTCAGCTGGTGACGAGTGAGAGAAGAGGAGCGGTGAGAGGGGAGTGTTTTAAGCAGACCCGAGCTATGATGGGACTCTATCATGGACTGCGAAGGAGTGAACTACAAAAAGATATCGACAACTAGTGCCCTTTATTTGCTACAATTTAGGGGTAGTAACTTTATGAAATTTGTGTCCAGGGTAGCAGTGGATAACCTGGGGTTTTTCCCGAAGCGTATGGAAGTATCAGCCAAGCACTGTTGGTGGTGAGGGAATCACCTTAATGCTACGACTTGACTGCGAGTCTGAGAGGATTTCCAGGAAAGGTTTTCAAATCAGTTAATTTTTTATTTGAAGCAAAAAAAACATTACCACAAGCTTTACAAAAAAACTCATAATTTAAATTACTACAATCTGTTCGCGCAATTTAGGAAGAAAGTGAAGTCTGAACTATTGTGCAATAAAAATAAACATTTTTCAAGTTTGAACGACAAAATTAAGAAAAATCCTTAACAATTCTGGAAATATGTCAACTCAATCAGAAAAGACTGCAACACTAAAATTGCTTTAAAAACTAGTACTGCGGTAATTACCAATCCTGAGCAGGTGGCAAATTGCTTTGCTAATCATTTTGTATCTGTTTTATCAAAGTCACAAGCAATTGTTCCCCAAATGAACTCACTAAATTCCTGCTCTCCACAGCTAACAGTCACTCCTAGTCTGGTGATTTGGAGCATAAAAAAACTAAAGCCATCCTTTTCTCAAGGACCTGATGGTATTCCTAACTTAATTGTCAAGGGCTGTGGTCAGCTTCTGGCACCTATTCTGTGTCATATTTTTAACCACTGTATCAAGTACAGCATTTTTCCAGCCTTATGGAAAAGAGCTTTAGTTTTTCCTTTATTCAAAAAAGGGAATAAAACTTGTATTGCTAACTATAGGCCTATCTCTCTCTTGTGTGTTTTTTCAAAAATTTTCGAAAGAATTATACATCAGAATCTTCTTTTCTACACTGCTAACCATTTTGGTTCCCAACATGGCTT
>PNEQ01064453.1:0-15242 GCA_003012365.1 Medauroidea extradentata | reverse complement strand
TTCAATAGCCTTGTTGGGAAGCCACCGCGGAGCCCAAGACTCGCATAAGAGACTGTTTGATATAATCAGCCTGATGGCATTGTAACTATGTGATCTGGCTACTACTGATCTTACATGTGTGCACCTTTCAATAGCCTTGTTGGGAAGCCACCGCGGAGCCCAAGACTCGCATAAGAGACTGTTTGATATAATCAGCCTGATGGCACTGTAACTATGTGATCTGGCTACTACTGATCTTACATGTGTGCACCTTTCAATAGCCTTGTTGGGAAGCCACCGCGGAGCCCAAGACTCACATAAGAGACTGTTTGATATAATCAGCCTGGTGGCATTGTAACTATGTGATCTGGCTACTACTGATCTTACATGTGTGCACCTTTCAATAGCCTTGGACTTATCATGGCGGCCGCCTGCCTGGCTTGTAAACAGCGTTGCAGTGGCTAGTAGAACTATATTTTATAAGAAACTTATAGATGTGTTTATTATGCGTATATTTACGAATAAAACAAACACTCCAAGCGATGTAGGAATGGTAGTTTCAAAATATCATCGTTTCGGGTGAGGGGTGACATGAGGTGAGTATGGAGCGGCGCCGGAATGAAGGGCGGGGAAAATGGGAGATCCCTGAGAAAACTCGCCAATTTGTCTCCAGGATTGACGACTTACGAATTCGATGTCGGCTTCACGTGTAGTCGGACCGGACGACAACTGTCGCCACGTTCTACGACTCTTTGAAGCCCGACACGACCACAAAAAGTCGCCCGTGAGTAAGGGGCCAGTTAAGTAGCTATGTTTGATGTGCTATTCATGAAGCCAAATATTTGACGTAGGATAGGTTGTGCCTCTCACCGCAGTGAACATGTGTCAAGTTTCAACATTCAGTAAGGCCCATGTAACTAACTTTGTGCAGCGCACCTCTCTGCCTAAAGCTGACGTACAATATGAGAGAACAATATTAGCAATGTAGATAATATACCTCTTGTGTTGGCACAGATGAAGAGTTGTCAGGCCGGAGACTGGTGTGGACCTCAGAGGGACAACAGGGCTAACTAGAAGAGGATGATACTGTCATTGTCTTCTACAATATAAGGGAGGAGGGACAACAACACTACACTCTGTCCTCAGGCAACTGTACATTCACCTCCACAGCGTGGACCTTCGACACACCAGTCAGGACATCTCTAACCACTCAGCCAAGCGGTCGGAATGTTTTCACGCTATTTTATAGAAATTATAATAACCTAACAAAACACCTATGCTAGTATTATAGTAAATAGTTCACTGAGAAGTCAAATAATCTTAAACGCATACGAAACTTTTATGTATTAGTTTTCCACTTCACTTACAACTAAATAAACTAATACAAAGTTAATTGTTATTTAAGACTCTATGTTTGTAAATGACCACTTGTAATTAATAACATATATCTGGTGCTTATAAATGAAAGGATAATAACAATATTCCTACATTTAGTCAGTCATAAGCTGCTCAGCACAGTTGACATCTCCAGCAGACATCTGGCTCACGCAACTCTTTAAAGCAGTACTATATCTGTACAAATACTGAATATCGCACAATTTGTACACGTTACTTTGGTGATATTTGTTGTCTAACAATACATTTACTTTGTTTCCTATAGTTCTGAATAACAACATGTAAAAGTTTTTGCGTTAGAACTTTCGTAATATACACGGTTAAAACTAACTCACTCACAGGAATTATGTAGTTTGCAGAGAGTAAATATATGAGGAAATTTAATGTCTGATGTCTCTAACTGAAGTGTTTTTAATTGAACAGTTTTCACGTCAAGTAATTATTGCATATCTCTGCAGTTGACTGTTATTATACGAGGGCATATTCTATTGCACGTAGAGAATAGAGGTAAGTGAGGTGTTTGTTGCGAGGTGATTGTCTTGAACAACCTCACATTCACCGCAATCATCATCAGCGCTGCCTTTCACCGCTCTTCACCGTCTCTCCTCACTGACCGTGTAAAAACACTTTGCACTCCATGTCTCCCCCCCCCCTTCCCCACTCTTGTAGCTCTCCGTGTTTTTATCTTTCAAGACATAACTATGATGGACTTTCTCCGTCGACAAACTGATTATAAAAAATACAATGTATCAACTAAACATAAGCTCCTCAAAACTGTTTCCATTTAAAACACGAAAATAGTTGACACTCACAAAAAGTGGACTAAATGACGGTAAAATCAAAGGAATGAAACGTTGTGAAGAAAAACACAGCAAGAAAGCTTGCCGACAGTTAAAATTAATTATTTATTATCAGTGTGTACGAGTGATTATGTTAATTTTCGCCACAGCATACACTTAAATATTTTATTGCATACAGTTTAAAAGTTTCCTTTACGTTGTGTACATATTGTGTACTAATACAGTCTTCACTTATTTAATACACTTAATGCATGCCTAACAAATATCTCAGCTAAACTGTACAACTTTCCAGTCGGATTTATTAACGCCTCACAAAAACAAAGCGAAAAACGTGTTGATGAAATACATGCAACCTCGCCTCTTTGCTGCAGTTTACCTTATCAGTGCGCGTAATACAAGTAGACAGGAGGTCTGCATTTCTGGTTTTCTCTTGTCGACACTGTCGAGCGATGTAATTAGCCGCCAAGAAGAGATGTCTTACATATGAACACGCACACAAACACACACACAGAGTAGGGGGGACTGACTTAACTGATATTTTAATTTAACAGGAAAAATCCTACTGTTAATTAGACTTGTGAAATTTAAGGGAATAGTTTTTCGAATACTTTTCGTTCTGTAATATTTTAAACCGATTAAATGAAGGGTCGTTATTGATATTAAACTTGACTGTCGACAAAGTCCTAATGTACGAATACTTAGGTAAAAATAAGGTACAACAATTTTTAATTAAAAAAATTACACCACGTTTTTTTTAACAGGACAAAAGAAAAGTAGGAAATAATTACTCTTATGAACATACATGTAAGATTAAAACAGAAAACCCGGTGTGCGTGCAATGGATAGTATTGAGAAGTGTAGAGAGTAGCTGCTTAGAAAACTCACACAATTAATATCATTTGCAGTGCAATTAAGTTGTTAGTGACTTAGGTTATCTACTCGTGCATCAATTATTTATTGCATGCGCCTAACGTTTTGTGTTTTAAATCTTACGAGTATTATCATAGGACGAATAATTATATCTTTTAAAGTCCGTTTAAAAATGTGGCATGACCACTGACAATTATTTAAATAATTATTTTCTGCTTTTTAATCTCGTGTTAGTGAAATTTTGCAATACATTTTATAAACAATCGAAATTGGTACCGAGTGGATAGACGGACAAGATAGCGAGTAAATATATCATTGTCATCCAGTTGTGAGTTGTTTTAAGTTTCAAGGGTCTAATTCACCGGGAAGATAGTTAACTGACTGCAAAATATGTACCAAATAGAGAAAGAGACAGAGAATAAAGCGCGTTAATGAAGACGTGGTGACAAATAGAAATAATCGACGCTGTCACTTATATAGGGTCTGAAGCTCAACTGCTACAATTATAAGCACTTGTATTACATCTACCTCAATAATTACAAGACATAGTTTCATGTACGACACTTCCATAGATATATGTTCACTTGGTCTACCGTCTGGTGTCTTCGCTTGGCATGAGGGCAGTTCTTTATCATCAACTATGATTTATTTACTACAACTAACTCCTCAATAAAACACACTTGTGTCGTTCCTTTACATGAAGGCCTAGCACTGCGCGGGGTTAAGAACGATGTTCTTCCACACCGCACCTCCCTGTACAGTCCACTATATGCCATTCTATGTTAACTGAGCACTTTTCAAGCGCTGTTTAATTTATTACTTACAAACCGTTCGTATGTTTCCCCTATTTGTTAATTCAAACATAGCGTGAATTGTAGACAAATTGCATACATGTACTTCACCGTACCGTATGACTGAAGATATAACAAACAGATGTAGCCTTTTATTTCAGAATATTCTGGAATACAGTGTAAGAAACACCCTTGACCGGCCTCGACCGTACAGTGTGCTTGTTGCAGTAGTGTCTGTGTTACCAGAAGCTGCTACAGAACTTGTGTTCTTCCCCCAGTCTTAAATAAAGCAACCCTTAGACATCGTTATCCAAGATGATATCTGACGATATGTCCTTACTGCTAGAGTTGAGTGTAGTAACTGTACAGTAAGTAATACCAACATTATTGCAGCTTCAGTAACGTAACCTCGCAGTGACGTTACCAGGGTTTACTAGTAACAGTTGGTAAAGTACGTGGCAGTGATGCAGAATGTAGTCAGTGTTTGCAATACCTACATGTTTAAACATAACCTACAGTAATATTGCAATCCACTTCGTAGCTTTATTGTAGAAGTGAAGTCCTTAGTGTCTGTGCGGGACGTGGCCGGTCTCAGTTCCTTCACCGCTCCATCCTCGCCTCACTACTCGCCGTGTCTTCAAGAACAATGCTCTAGGCATCTTTCACTCCAAGAGCTGCTGTTCTTGTACTCAACCGCACCCCTTGCTAGACACTTGTATATAACACTTGAAGTACACAAACATCAGAGCGAGAATGGCGTCACTAATAAAGTGTCTCGGCACTAGTGAAGTTGTCTGTGTGCAAGTATAGAATTATGAAGCTAGTGATGACATTATTACACTAACAAACTGTGCTTGACATAGTTTAATTGAGCCTCCAGCACGAGCCTAGTATATATTCCGTGACCTAACACGACCATGTTCATAAGCTTACAACATTAGGTAATATTTACACTGATACTGAAGACATTTCAGGACCAAGCTATGTGGTGAAATATAACGCTGGTACGATTCCTGACCTGGGCGTTCTGGTGAAACACTTGAGGTCATGAGTGATTTATTATCAGTAAGATCGAGCTGTTGTGCTGGTAATATCCTCTGTGCTGACGAGATCCTGAGACCTACCTAGGTATCGTGTGAGGTAATATGTCTGAGGAGGGACACTGGAGACTTACTGCGGTCCTCATGGCTGGCTGCAGCTCACTGACTGCACACACTGGACGGACACAGCACTCAGAACTCTGCACTCTGCACTCAGGTAGAAGGTAACGTTGTGTGGATGCGAGCTGCCATATACGACCATATATACAGCAGCCACTTTCCCGCATGGACCACGCTCCACAAACCTCGGCACGCCATCTGCATTCCAGCGTCGCAGTCCGACACGCCGCCCGCTCTAGCTCCAGCTGCAGATGTTGCACGCCGTGGACTGCCCACAGTGTAGCTATCCCTAGTGTCATATGTGCGTAGTTGGCACACCGCAGACCACAAGGGCTACCCAGCCACTCACATCATGCTTGGATGTAGCCTCTATGCGCAAGTCACTGATGAGCGTCCAGTCTTCTCTTTGATGGCGCGAATATGAGACGATCATTGGTGATCGTAAGTAATACTACACACTATTATTAATTTGCGTGTTATTTACTAAGATTCGGCGTCAGAATGTTTATACCTAAGATGGACCTGGAAAACACCTACTTTAGCCATTTTGGCCATGAGAAATCAAACTTTAAAGAATGGTGGACGACGACGTGAAATAAGTATACATATGTGTAACGTTCAGCGCCAATCCCAGTCCTATGTTGACATCAATCCTGCATGTTGATAAGCATTGGAATACTGTTCAATTTCCCGAGACTTCGCATCAGGATAAAGCATGGTGGCCGTCGAGAAGACTGTGGACAGATAACAGTGCGATGTGCTGATGTTAGGTATGTTCCACTACAACACTTGTTATAACTGGTGACGTTCCTCGTGGAGCGAAGTTGGTAGATCTTCTACTGTTGCTGGTGTCTACTGGCATGACGCAGCTTGTCTTATACTGGACTGAGGCAAACATACCAGTGCAAGGTTATAAACTACACGATATTTACTGCTTGTCTTATTTCAAAGCTGTGTGACTCGCCATTTATAGCGTCTCGAACATCTTTGGCTTTGTTACTCTCCACCCTGACACTCAGGTAATTCATGTGTTGTTGTCTGACATACGAGGCTTATATGTCGACCACATGCCTATATTCTGAGCGCTTGCATCTCAGTTTTCGTGAAATAACATACGCAAACCCCAAGTACCATATCGGGAATATTCAATTAAAGTGTTTCTACCATTACGACTCCGTATGATGTCTTATTACTTGGACCCAAGTACATAGAAGCAACTACACAGTTGTACGTCACAGTGAGCTCTGGCAGCTGTACATAGTGATATATAAATGTGGATCAGTAGTTTCAGCCGATAAAGTCACTGCTACTGGGCGACGAATAAGTGAAATGGAGAGGAGGCTGCGTCTTGGAGCTGCTGAAATGATGGCAAATCAGTATAAATAGCAGATTTCCTGTTAACCTCTTTCCCCCATATCAGTGTGCCTTCAGTTGTTTGGAGATATTTATACTGTGTCGTGTTGATACTAGGATGTTCCTGACACACACCAGTAGCTCACCAAACTTCTGTCGATACTCACTCCACTTTGTTACCACTGACGTCACTTACAGAACCATGATAGGATTCGTCTAGACCCATTCTGACAATTCATCGTAGCACAGGCCAACAAGGATTCTCACCAACATGTTGATGTTGGTTATAGCAGCTCGTTAATTTCAGCCTAACGTGCACCTCGTAGATAACATATTTCATTTCGTGAGCTCTAAAACAATACAGCTTGCATTTGCTAACGAGTTAGTTTGTTAACAGATTTTCTCATGCTTCTGAAAAATATATCCAGTTTTGTATTGGGATTAATTACTTCCACAGTATGCAAATCACTCTCAGTGTTAAATGTATGAACTGACAACAGCAATCAATTCACTAGGTGTTGGTTTGTGTAAATATTGATAGGTTGTACACCTGGATCGTCTTGGCGGGCACAAGGACGCCCAGCTGGCGTACTATGCTTATATTATGTGCCGCCTCTGTATGAACATTTCACAACCAATCATCGAAGACACGCGTAAAACGTTGGCAAATAATATTTGCTAACATAATAACGTTTACTTACAATGGTCAGCTACCCTGAACATGGCAATGGCATCATCTATGTTACTGTTAATACAACATTTGTCAAACGAGCGATCCACCAGCCTATACGAACACGACAACCGTCTACATGGAGTTGTTTCGCGCGTTGGAAACAAATAACTGATAAATGCTATATTGACGCGCTCAGAACTATAGCACTCCAATGTAAATGGTGCTATGGCACATTTCGTAATATTATTATTAGGAAGATATTAAGACATACACTCCTGACGGTAGTTACATGAAACACAGTGATGACGGTTTTAATAATACAGTGTCGTAAAGGTCATCATTGGCAGAAAACTGAAGCATACATAGCTGTGTGTGTAATTAACTCAGCCAAGCAAATATTACTTCACACTATTATCAAATACACTTTTTGGGATATTAAACAACCGGTGAGTTGGTAGTGGCGTTTTATCCAAATAGCGGAAACAAAATTTCCCTCAACAGTTGGCTGTTGTTTCATGTAGTAACGAAATTCATTAAAATGTTTTTGTTTGTTATAGTGAAAATATCGTTGCCAACGTCTTACTGGATTATCACTGGCGACATTAAAGATCCCAGTACTCACTCACCAGGTTTTTTAATATGACTGGAATCGCTCTGGACGTGTACTGTATATGATAATAGAGAGCGAGAAGTAATATTTTCCTGGCTAAATGAAATACATTACTACTCATACTTCCGGTTTCTGTTACATTGTTGACGTTAGTAAAGCTGCAATCTGCATCATAATAATATTATTTGATAAAGTTTAATAAACGTGAGGTGGTGCTTTTCTTACTAATTCAGTACAACATAAGAATATATCTCCACGCCAATTATAAATGAGAACCTGTGGACATACAAGTGTGGGTATGGATGTAAGAAGACTTGCACCGACCCTGACACCTTGTTCATGTACTTGATATAACTGCAAGTGACACGATGAGAGAGCTACTGTGTCTGTTCGAAGGTCTTCAAGGTATAGGACCATTGAATGTTCGACGAGACGTTGTGTTCTGATGCTAAGCAAGAAATGCATAGAGACACAACTATCGGGGAGTGACTATCCATAGACTACTACCTGCACTGAACAATGCGATGTATTACCAACATTGTTAAGTTACAAGTTTGAATGAGTCCGATACTCTGGCCGCCGTCTAGGCTATGTACTTTTATTTCACATATGTCGGTACATTTTGATAGATAATGAGTTACTTATGTCTTATATACGTGTGCATGTTTGATACATTATCAGTCAATATTTGTGGTTCTAAAATGAATCTGAAAAGTTTGTGTCACCGTATATGCAGCATTATATTTTATTGCATTATGATTGACATAAATGTTCTTACAACTGTCAGAATCTACTGAAGTAAACAGAGTATAATAACCTTGACTATGTGTAGATAGGCGACTGCACTTGAAAGTTTTCTCACATGAGTGCTTGCATTGCTTGCGCAATTTGTTCTGTGAGAAGAAGTGCACGCACTTACTATCATGACATGCTATTGCACGTAAATGTGCTGGAAGTCTAACACTAAACATTCATCGTCGTGCAGCTCAAGGGCTTCGTGCGAAGAACGTGCTGATAAGATTGGAATGTTTTTTTAGACTAAGCCACATTTTATCCCAGTTAAATGTCATGTGGATATAGTATATGGTCTCGCTATAATAATGTTATCTCTCGTCTTTGACGTACTTTTATTTCCACTTCTCTGTGGGTTAGCCACTGGCAAGGTATTCCACAACCTTCCTAACTTACACATTACTTGTAGTTATAAGAAGAGCCGTGGTTGCCGCACCATACAGACTACTCGCCTCCCACCAAGGTTATCAGGGTTCGAGTCCCGGCGAGGTCGGACCCCGGATATTCGCGAGTGGGACTCGTGGCTGACGATGTCGCTGGTCGGCGGGTTTTCTCGGGTATATCCCGCTTCCCCCTTCATTCCTGCACTACTCTACTGTAGCGCCTCACCTCGTGTCATCTATCAGTCAGGACAAGTAGATGTCTACTGTAGTCCGGTGGTACAGCTGCTTCCTGGATACGATATCCTGGTCCTTCCACATACTGTATTTATTTATTTAGTTGTAACTGTTAAAGAATTAGCCATTTTTGGTCATGAAACTACTGCTTATGAATCCCGCATCATAACATACCCGATGTAACCCTTTATAAGAGCTTACAAAGCTCAATACAAGTTACAAATAATGACAGTGTACTTAACAACAAACAGCAAGCATGACTCAGGGAATATTGGTGCCAGCTTCTTGCCTTGTACAGCACTTACCATGACTTTATGTTATAAAACATAACACCTGGAGCCAGTATACGCGGGATGATGGGTAGAGAGTACATGTGGAGGCTAAATAAAGGAGCTATAAGGTCTACAGTGCAACCACGGATATTTAAATGCTACGTTATTATTTTATTGCTGGAAAGTCTGTACCAAAGTAGCCTACATTGTAAAACTATCCGTTAGCTTTGTATCAGTGTGAGCAGTATATTTTGTCATGTAGTTGTGAGAAATAGCGGTTTTTATCAATAGTGGACGGTTTGAAATAGTTGTTTCAATACGTGTAATGAGTTCTATGTACTGGATAATAATTCTTTGAAATGTGTTTTATTTTCCTGTATATGCATAGGAGGAGGTGTAATAGCATATCTCCAACCTGCTACAACCCGCTTGAATAGCCAGGTATGTGAGCGTGTTAAGTCACGTGGCAACACTGTCATCCACTCTCGTGACACCTACTTCAGTCTACACGGAGGCTGTTATGATATATCTCAGTGAAATGTCAGATCTTCGATACATTGCTTACACCTAAAGTCTGAGACCAATATTGTCCATAGCTGCAACCACCATCCCAGCACGTACTAACCATGTGGCCTCCACAATGAGGGTTCCTTAAGGGTATCGCCTGGAATGTACTTCAAATACCTTGCGATGTGTTCGAAAGTATGACTTTAACGAAACTATGTTCCACTATAATCCACATGAGCCAATCTTCCCAACTTATGAACAGAAAACACATTTCAAACGAATACAGAACTGTACAGTTGAGAAACAACGCACAATATAAATACTATTTGGATGGCCTCCAACATAGATAAATATTGACATTTTAGACCGGCTTACTTTAAACTGTGAAAACTGCGATTGCGTGGAATTCAGAATAAATATTGACGTAGACTTACCACAAATAAAATTATAATTCCGCCACTTAAGGTCACTTTGGTGCTCACTAAAATCGTCACGTTAGCAACATAATGTGCACTTGTTTCATGTGTGAAATGCTTGCATCACAAACACTTAAGACCAACTGCAGAGTACGGCGTTGAAGGAGGTATGCACTTGTTACCTCCGACATGCACTGCTACGTGTCGACAGTTCGCATGCCGCAGGAGAATTGCCGCTATATGCTTAAAAACAAAATATTATTGAGATGAAATACTTTTGGTTTTTCAGTGGTCGAAAGTTGTCACTAATGTTTTATTTAAGGTTATACTTTATTTAAACATTTCTTTTTATGTGAAAATATTCTCTGTTGTACGTAATTACAGCTTCTACAGTGTAGCCGTAACATTTAATTTCTGTGTATTTTGATTTTATTTTGAAAGCATGTTTGTTTTCAGGTGTATGGTGCCTAAAACATGCAAATATCTTAACTCTGACATGCCGTTGTGTGAATGTAATGTAGTATAAACAATTGCTATGAGAGGAAGCTGTAGTCTTTACTGACGTCTACAAAAGTAATATTATTTAGTCAAATATAACGTTATGGTTAGTTATCCTCTTGAATGGCCTTACAACCTTGTAGTAAAGAACGCTTCAGTGTAATTCTTGTGGATGTGCCGGTGGGACTTTTGATGAGTACACCAATGTTGTCTTTATAAATCCTACGCTTCTGCGTCGCCAATGCAGAAGGTAACTCCACCACGCGCTCAGTGTCGTTAATGTAGATAATGTGCCCGAGTGTTCATGTGATGTTACAGTTAATATATTCAGTTAAGACAGCTGAGTACAACACTACTTGATACCTGAGCTATACCTTGTAGGATGTGTTGTGTGCTTCCAACACTACTGTATATTAGCGAGGCCTCAGTAGACATAGCCAGCGACACTTGAATTAACTACGTATTTGTTGCTTCTTCAAACCTTCTTCCTTGTAATTGTCACTTATTTAGTATTCACTTTAACGTATTAGTAAATTACAGCATACGCATGTGGATTTAGTCAAGTAACTTAGAGGAACTTCTTTAGCGGAACAACTTTAACTGAATTTTTCTTGTACAGGATGTTTCAGAAATAACTTAGAGAGTAGGCTCCTTACACCAAAACAAGGAAAAAGGCAATGCATACATAGGTAAGGAAATCGTTAGTTTTTCAGTTAAAATGAAGGTTTAGTTCAATGTATCGCAAAGTAACCGGTAACCGGTAGTAGAAATGAATGTTGCCAGATAATTAAAGTACGTTATGTATACAAGTATCCTGCTGCCTTCACTTGTATCCTCTATGGTGGATGTGGAAGTATTTGACAGGTGCGACATGCATGATATGAAGTGCATGTGTGTGTGAGGAAGCAAGAGGATATCATTACAAACATTTACCGTGAGTTTCAGGAACTGTCATAAGCTTAGAAACTCACGGTGAATATTCGAGATGCTATCCTCTTGCTTCCTCACACACACATGCATATGTCAGATCGTGCAGTGTCGCATACAATCAAATACTCCCACATCCGCCATAGAGTATACAAATGACGGCATCAGCATACTTCATCCACAGTTAGTTCACACAACTGTTGTTTGGAAGCGTCTCATTCTAAGAGTGCATTTACTATCTTCACTTTTGTTTCATCTAACCTTCTAAACATATAGTAAGCATGGGCTTTAAAGGCGAGCATTACAAAAAACTGTTCCCTGCTATTGGTTTTGTTGTTTAGTAACACTTATTTAAATATATATATATTAAAATACATTACCTTGCGATAAATTCATGAATCCATAACTTCTGACATTAGAGATTGATATAATTAGTGCAGATATTATTTTAAAATTGTAAATTGATGCTCGCAGTTTCAGAGACGTCTGTCAATATGTAAATAATAATTGGCGAGCTATCCGAATGTATTTATACCACATTATGCAGATAGGTACCATCCCTTAGAATTTGAGAAATTAAGATAATACTACAGAATGACCAATTTCCCACTACCCCATGTTCTGCTGAAAAGAACCAACCACATTCTGCGTTCTGCTGCCTTCTGTGGAAGGACAACTACTGATATAGGTTGCTTGTTTGTTCCAGCAGAGAGGAACCAGGTGACTTGGTTCTTTTCTCGGAATTGAACTTCTGGCGCTCGTGTGTTTGTTTTCAGAGAAACAGTCATTACATTTATATACCTGAAAGCAGCATGGCTGCCAGTACGTGGCGTGAGTGCATAATAGTTTTGTCGTTAAACAAGTATTAATTGTTTACCAGTTAATAATAGAGTCTTTCAGCCGAGAGAGAAGATGTGTTCAGTTATGTGAGATGGAAAATGCAGAATCCGTATACAATATACAAGATTGCAGTACACAGGTTAGTACTGCATGTAATTGTAAGAAATGTAGGCCTATTTAGAGGGCTACTTGATTATGTAAACACTATTGTTAAAAGGTGTTGTACTTTATTTCAGGTTACACGGCAAGCAGAAGCAGTGCCTACTTCACTTGCAGCAGAGGCCAATGTAGAGAACCCATCTGACCTTGACAGTAAGGTTAGATGTTTCTGTTTGTTTGTTGATGGCTTACATAATTGTGTTAATTACTTGTATTAAATTATTTGTCACCTAGGGCTGTGCCCGAATTCAGGTATACACTTATATACTTGCACCTTAGTGTACTTTTAAGTTATTTTTACGTAGGCTACTTGGCAAATTTCGACTAGCGCACTTATTGGCTTTCATTTAACCAAACTATATTTTAATTCAGTGGTTTGCAAATACATCCGGCATTCATACATGCTTATTTCAGTACGATGAACATCCTTGTAAAAATTAATTTCAGTTGTTATTACAGAATCCAACTGAGATTTTCATACATAATGAAGATGGTTATGATTTCGATAAAGACAAGGAGTATTTGCCAGATTCGTCACCGGGTGAAGCTATGTTGTACATGTAGGCCTAAAAGAGAATGGAGAGGATGGAAGCAAGTACGGAATTTCAAGACGAAAAGATACACAAATGAAGGTCGTTCCAATTATAAAGGTCTGGACATACGGAACGACTCACATAATTTCATTGGTTGATGTAGACTATAAGTTAAGTGCCATGAAATAATGTTGAGTTCAGATGACAGCAGTTTGTTGAATAATGGGAGCTTGGTTCTTGTTATGCTCAAACGATTTTCACTGCAGCACATGCGTCTGAACAGGAAGGGAGCAGAAACTATGGGAACAATCCGGCTAGCAAGATGTATTTGAGAACATATAGGTTTGGAGACTTTGAGTTATGCAGAACCATTTTTGTCCTCACACTGCCAATCTCAACAAAATATGTGCACATTGCATTCAAGAAAGTAAGATCAGACTATGTTGTTGACAAGAGGCAAGAAATATGGTGGTCACAGCAAAATATTTTATCAAAAGACTAAGGAGGTGGTAAAACAGAGTAACAAAATAGCAAAATATACTTCTCGTTAAAGAACGAAACGGAGTGATGCAGAATATCTTCCCCCGGCCTGACTTTACAGGAAATGTATTCTGTATTACATCGTGCGTAGTTGCGGAGCCTGATAGTTTCTCAACAAACTGGAGAATATTCGGAGAAACATAACTTGAAATTTAAGTCTCTCGGAATGGACCCTTGAAGCAAATGCGACGTTCATGCTACCACGGTCGCAAGTATGTCATCACACACAAACATAAAAAGAAGACCAAAACAAACATATCGACATTGCAGAATAATCACTACGGGCCGATTACTCCAACCTCTACTAAGCATTTGACATTTGTTAACGAGGATTAACAGAAGCTTTAAGGTGGAGGTTGGTAAAACCGGGCCTACGTCTTATGCAGAGTGACACGAAGAGAGCCAAAGAAGATGACTCCATTGAATGTTTAACCTTCGATATGGAAAATCGTTACCTTTACCAAGGATGCCGGCTATATAATGTTTTACAAGGGTCAGCTACAGTCCATACCATATAATAATTACGTATAATGACAGTTGATGCTGACAATATTTATAACATACACCAGAATAACATGCCATTTAAAACAACAGGACGTGACCGTATGGCCTGATGAAGCAGTAGTGGCAGCCCTGAACAACAAATCAGTTAACTTCCATTGCCGACATTGAAAACAGTGTGTAGGTCTAGTATTCATGAAAAATAAGTAAGCATTTTGGAGTAACCGTAACACAATTACACGGCACCATATCCACTATTAGTTAGTAAACTATTTTTTGTCTATTCAAATTGCGTCATTTCTATAACATATGTATAAACAACCGCACAATTATGAGCCGACCTGTACTGATAACCAAAACAAAGGACGGTCATTGCTGCGTGTATGAAAAGTGAACGCATTCGTGTGTGTTCGTGATTCTTATAAGGTGTTACTTTAACATTAGGTGTGTATATGTAATATATTGCACTGTGGGGATTAATAAACCCGGCCGGTAATCGGAAACGGCAATGGGATATTAAGACGTGTTACGGAAGACGGGAATTGGGAAAATATTCAGCCTTGATACAGGCCGCCCAGCAGCTTCGTATTTATAGCAAAAACTGTTGCATAGAAAGAATCAAGTAATCAATCCAGAGAAATGTATGACGGTAAGTAAAAATAATGTTTTTTTTAAAAATGTGTGGGTTAACACGGTTATTGTTGCAGGCCAGTATACATACGTGGTTTGTTGAAGGCGACGACCCCACCTTTACTGTAGTCTGCTAATATTACTAGTTAATATTAGATAACGTCCTAATACACTCCACGTCATACGTAGTCATTAGCGACAGCTTGGGATCACCAGTGGATGAGCTACAAAGCGAGTTTACAAGAAGATACGACAGTGTTTGAAGTTAAGCCCTATCTAATACACTCCAGGTCATACGTAGTCATTAGCGACAGCTTGGGATCACCAGTGGATGAGCTACAAAGCGAGTTTACAAGAAGATACGACAGTGTTTGAAGTT
>PNEQ01064451.1:0-24244 GCA_003012365.1 Medauroidea extradentata | reverse complement strand
TTTTTTTTTTTTTTTTTTTTTTTTTTTTTTTTTTTTTTTTTTTTTTTTTTTTTTTTTTTTTTTTTTTTTTTTTTTTTTTTTTTTTTTTTTTTTTTTTTAACTCTCTTCTTCTTTGCTTAGTAGGTTTTAAATAGCAATGTTTCTATAGTAGAAAGGGCAGTCTCTAGCTGGCAGGGGTAGTGGTCACTACTCAGCATGCTCGTGGGTGAGTTGACCTAGATGGTTAAGCCTATGGCTAAGTAGATCACTTTTAGTTTTCAAGACATAATGTAAGTTTTTATTTTCCTATGAATTCATTTATTTTCTTGCCTTTTTATCTTGTGAAATTTGAAGCTTGTTTTCATGTTTTAAAATACAACTTTGCCTGTTAACATTTGTAAACAAAAGCTTTGATGATACAACCTTGGTACTGAATTTTAATGTTTTTATTCAAATGACGAAGTTAAGGCATGTAGCCTTCTCTTACACTTTATAATTTGTATTCATGAATTTAACTAAATAAACATGAGAGTCTTGAGTGAAAGTTAACCACATTATTTTTTTATTTATATGTTTCTCATTCGTGCCAATGAATAATTTAGCCTTACATGTTAGGTCTCAGGACCATAATAGGAGACACACCCCAATTACCCCATTAGGTACCTCTCAGAGAGGTTCCAGTTTGTTTCGTCTTGATTATTTGATAACGAAGGTTAGCGAGTGCTTTATGTACTACCTCCCCCCCTTTTTTTTTCTATTTTTGTTTAAAGTAAGGTTAGGTTGCAGTCTTTCAGACAACGATGTTTTTGGTTTTGAAGAAGGGGACTTGCAACAATATCGATAAACTAAGCTAGTTATTTTAATTTTAAAAATTAATTTTCCCCCAATTGTCTTAGGTTAGTTCTGCATGGTGAGACCTCAAATTTGTCTTGCAGTTACCTCAACAAGTAGGGGGGAAATTAAGCACAAAACCACAACAGTGTATAATCTAACAACGTTTCTATTTAAATATGTTCGTAAGTGACTTTGGAATGTTATTTATTATTTACTCACAAGTGGTAACATAAGCCACTGGTAGGCCTACATGCCCATTGACTTGCAGTAACAATCTGGAAGGACAGAAATGTAAAATTAAAAGCGTACATTGACTCCTATAAATATGTGATTCTAACATAATACGAATATTAATTTCATAAATGGGCCTATGATTTCTTTACAATACTTGAATTTGTTAATAATATATATATATTTATAAACTTACTTATAAGCCTATTCCCATGCGAAGCTAAAAGTTGGCCTAGGCCTACAAATTACCTTGTGATAGTAAGTGCTTTGCACTTTACACTGTTTTTGAAATATAACAATTCGTCAAAAAACTGTACACACTTGTTAAAATTATTAAATACATAATAAACAGACAGAAATAAAATGCAGCGAGCACGAAAGCCAAGTGACGGACTGTCCGATGTGATTATTTATATTTTAAAATCACTGGAAATTATGAAACCTGGTATCCCTTCAAAGAACTTCTGTTAGTGGTACTAAAACACGTTAAATATATAGCAATGTTTTTCATGGTTCGGTATAAATCGTGTAACAAAAATGCTAATGCATTGAGCCTTATTGCAAACGAGCGATTGAATGTGCAAAAACAGCTGATTCTCCCAGCACGCGATCTGTTCTGACGTCACGAGCCAAGCCGTCCATTGGTGGTGTCCGGCAGCTGTGTAATTTTCCTGTGTCCCGTGAGCGCACATAAATTATTGATAAATTTAAAGAGTTCCTGAAGATCTTGGAGGGGGTGGTGACGCATCCTGGCCCGCTGGGGTAGTGTACCCATGCTCTCGGCCATTGTTTTGTCTGATCTGCGAGTGACTACGTGCGCACCTCTCGTGCTGTGCTGCGAGAGGACTTTTGAAGATAGAAGTTCTCGCGTAGGGCGATGTCTCCACGAGAGGTTGAAAGACAAAAACGTCGGCTGTAGTGTGGTCACTAATTATTGACAACGCGGCCGAGATTCATATTTGGTGCACTTAAAACTAAGGCGTTGATTCCGGGAGCTAGGAGCCGCCATGTTCTTGACGAACACCACGTGGCAGCGATTATTCATTTTTGTATATGTACTAGTGGGAGTTTCAATTTTGGGGCATAACGACGGCAATCGGGAGCTCTTTAACTGTTGCGCCTGATAACTTTAATTTTTATAGCTTCTTGATTCATGTCTAGACACCACTGTTACGATTACTGTGCTTGTTGTGCTTATCGTTCGACTGCCATGCAGGGATTGTTCTATGTACGCCACTGCATTAAAAAAAAATAATAATTTGATAATAAAACTCACAATCATCAACTAGAACAGCTCGTGTCCTCTTTTATGTGCGCTACGAATCCACGACCCGTTAAACTGAAATAAGAGACTCTCTGCTGCTGTTGCTGTTTCCGGAGGTACACGGGAAAGAGAGAGGACTGTACCACTACTGTCAGTGCAAACATGTTGGCAAGACGATTGCACTGTCGTGTTAACAGCCAAAAAGTCAAGAATTTTTTAAGTTAAAAATTTCAAGCAAGTATTTTTCCTCCCCTTTTAAAGAAATTATTTAGATCCAACTGATGCCAATGTTGCGTACAAATAGGTAATATGATTATGTATACATATTTAATTTAGCATGTTTACAATGGAAAATTTCTGAATTTTTACGAAGTAACTACTGAAAGCTTTGTTAAATGGTTGGCACCTCTGGATAGGAGTAACTCTAGCTCGTCCTCACCACACCTTTGACTTGCAAGGTGACTGCTGTCGTCAGATGATTTCCTGAAAGATGAAATGGTTCACTGTGATCATGCGTGATGAAAGCAGATTCTGCCTCCTTGCAAATAATGATTACCTAGTAAGAGCACATTCTCATAGGGTGCAATCATATAAATCACATTAGTCTTACCCCAGGTCGAATGACCAGTGCTTGAAACAAGTAGAATGTTGTTCTACCGGTTTTTCTGTTATTTTGTGCAACTAGAATGTCTGTTCCATACCTGTTAACTATCCCGCTTTAGGCTGGATGCACCTGCATTTGTGCCTGTTATTCATCCTCCTGCATTAGCATCTAAATTTTCTCCTTTTTGTCCCATTTGGCAAAGTGTGGTATAAACTACCAATATATGTGTCGTGGTCATGGCTGTATGGATATTGTGCACTTCTAACATATTCACCTATGGCTTGGGGATTGTGAAACTTACAGTTAAAGTAATGTGGTAGAAAAGAGAGTGAGTGAATTCTTGACTGTGTACAAAAAAGTGTGTGTGGTGATTGTGTATACAGTGCTTCTCACTTTGTCATACACTCATTGGGGTTTTGGAGGGGGAAAATGAAATGCCTTAAACAGTTTAATCAAGCATTTACTTTAAAATCTATCAAAAGTATAAAAAACTGTTTCATAATTTTTTTTTTAAATCCTGCAGTGTAGGTGTGAGATTCTGTGCCGTGTTTAGGGTAACAGAAAAAACTTACCCTGTTATGGCCTTGGTTGTAGGGGTTGCTTAGTTTTATTTATTTACATTCATGTGTGTTCATTTCTGCAACAATTTGTCGAAGCATAACATCAGAAAAAAGTAACTTGGAAAATTATAAAATGTTTTTTTTTTTTTTAGAGTTTGCCTGGTTCTTGTTGTTCAGATGGTTTTGTGTGCTGAAATGCACAAAATTAAGGTGATTTTCTTAAGGACTTTAGTTACTACTATCTATTTATACTGTAACATGAAACCTTGTCTGCTTGGTAATTTTCCGATTGTTCCAAATTACTAGTATTCTCATGGCTCAGCAGATAATGTTCACATTATATTTAGAATCTTCAACTGAAGAACTGAATTGTACTGCTTTTTAGTTAACTTATTTCCATGATTTGAGCCAGTTATGATATTGTTCAACCTTGTTAGCATAAGTTAAGAAAAATTCACAGACTATTTTAATAACAATTTCAATATAAATTATTGCTGTGGTTTTATTTCTTCATGATGACCAAAATACACAGCTAACTGTGATGTCTGGCAATATTTGAAGAACAAAATTGCACGGGAACGCAACTTTTAAGCAATTGACACAGAAACTTAAGTTATAGTCATAATAACTCATTCACATACAAAACGTCATATTAGTGTAAATTGAAATTTGGCTAAGCAATCCAAAATAATCAATAATAAACATAAAAGTTTTGTTATATTACATACTGAATCATAAACATTCGTTGTAGGTTACTTGTGTTGTTAGAACAATTAACACTAATGTTATTCTAGGAATACTGTATAGTTGTAACTTATTAATAAGGTATTTACTTTTGCATTTTGTACATTAGTTTTAGTTTTTCAATATTTTTACTGATTTTTTTTTCCAGCACAACTATAGATGCTCCAAAATTGGTAGCGATGTTCCCAGCATATTACGTATTCAACTCATTACTTATCATATTGCTCGTGCTTCACTTTATATGGACATATGACATTATAAGACTGGTGTATAATTCTTTGAAAGCTGGTCAGGTAAGTTTTCTATTTTTTGTTATTGATTTTTGGAATAGTACTTGTTAGGGCTTCTCCTCACAATGTGTGAGAAGGTATTTTTAATGCTACTATTTTATGTGGACAGTAAATAGGTATTCTGGTACCAAATTATTTGTGTACGTAACATTTATACTGATATTGTTCGCTGTCTGTGTTGCTTAAATAATGAGAAAAAAAATTATTGAAGCTTAAGGGTGAAATGTGGAAAAACTAGTTTAGGTAGGTTATACCAAAATCCATTCACAGTGTCTGTTGGAAACATATGGCATATTAAATTGCTTGTGTTTCATGACACTTCGCCTTGTATTTAAACTAAATTTGAAAAAAATAGTTTTGTATTTTTTGTGTATAGTTAAGGATTTTATAAGTAACACTATTGTCGTAGCCTTCAGTAAAATAAAACCTTTAAAAATTTATAACATTTAAACTTTAATTAAGATAAATTTGTTTATATTATCTTGTAAATCAAAATTTAGTATTTTACGTAGCTTAAAAGATAGTTCATGTCCGCAGTTGTTGGGTTATAAAAGTCATCTTTTTGCTCTTAATAGCTATGAGGAATTTGCATTTTAAATTTGATGTTTGCACATGGGTCATATCATATAAAATCATCTAGGGCTATGTGCTTCAATGTCATAGATTATGTTCAAATTTTTATCCAATGTAGGTATGCATAAAATAAGAACAAATAATTCTTTTCAGAATTTTTAGAGGAAAACCTGAGGAAGGAGAATTTTTTAATTTTGAAATCTTGCAGCAATTTATGTTCTCTAATGACCTACATCAGTTGACTGAAATTGTTATAATTCTTTTGGTTTTTAAACTGTTAGGTTCATTTAGGTGTCAAATGAAAGATAATTTTCAGCTATTTTTATAATATAATTAATGTCAATGATACAATTCTGTGATGGCTACAAACATTTTTGCGCTAATTACGACAATTATAAAATAAGTTAGCTACATTCTTCTGACAGGCTAAAATATTGGAAATTATCAACACATAAAAACAAGTTAATCAAGTGCAAGTGACTCTATACATAACAATGACATCTACACAGCTTTTTGCAATGTCCAAGGCCTGAATAAAAACATTACACGTGTGATTTACCAGTGCAAGTGACACATTACGTATTTTAACTACTTCTTGCCAATTAATATAAATACAATATTTCACAACTTTGACTTGGCTAGTTCATTAATGTTGTGTTGAGTTCTACTTTCAACAACATAAGTGCGAGCTGATAGACTTGTTACAGAAGGAACAGGTATTTCTCTAACAATGTTTTCAAATGGTAGCTAACAAAAGTCGTCATTATGTAGCCAGAAGAATGTCCCAGAAGGTCCATTATGATTCATGAATTGATGTCTAGCATCTCTGTCACTGTCACTTACATTAACTACTTTTCCTGTCCACCACTTTTTATTGTAAATAACTGCAGAATACTTTTCAGGTATTATACTGATAAACTTCTTTTTCCAGAGACCCAACACACACCTTGAAAGAAATGTCAGAATTTGAAACACCCTTTACAAGCAAGGTTGATTTGTTAAGGGGTTTAAAATAATGATTCTCTCTTGTTGCTGTAACTGAAGCAGCATTGTTGTAGCGCTCTTGTAAAAAGTTTCTGTTTGCGTCAACTTCTGATGATGGTATAAAAAACACCTTAATACCTTTGATGTTTTCCTCAGCAAACTTGAATAAATCTACGGCACTAAGAATAAATCCGTCAGTCGTTTGTAAACTGTTTATAGCTGCTAACCTTTTTACATTTGCACCTGCACCATCATACACATTTTTTCTGTTACAAGTAGCAGAGAAATGCCATTTAGCTTTAAGTTTGTAATCATCCTCATGATGGCATAAGTTTATAAAGTTTTTGTAATTTTTGTATTGAGCAGAGCTACCATCACTGAAGTAAATGTGTTCAATTTGCAGTAGTTCTGACCGGATGTGTTGCAACATTGTTTTTTGAAAGGCAACAAATGTTGTAGTATCGTGTTTGAGACAGTCACTAATGATACAACATGACTTGAGAATTTCTCCTTCACTGTTGTAATAAATCACAAATGAATGCAAAGTTACTTGGATGTTGTGCCAGTGGAAACCCTGAGCAGCATCTTGGAGTATACATGTATAATTTTCTGCAAAATCTGCAAGAATCAAGCAAGTTTTGTCATTTAAGTTCATTTTCATATTCTTCATATGCTGGCTTTGAGATTTTGCTGTGAAGTGATGTCTAGTGAGAGCTTCCAACTTCACAACCATCATTTCTACAAAGTCATCCACCGATTTTATCAAAGTTTCCAGTATTGATCTATCCGTACACCACCATTGCTTGAATTCAACAGACTCTCGATTGACTAAATATTCCATTTGCATGATATGTTCATGGAGCAAGGATGTATTTGGGCAGTTAGAACAACAGTGCAGCATACACTCTTCAGAGGATAAGTTGCATACTAGTTTTTGGAGGAGTTCTTGGTGTGGTATTGTAAGACCAACACTTTGCATCATAAGTTTGACATTTTGATGATGTGTGCAGACGCACACAGAATGAACGCCACGGCTGTTTACAGTTACACATTCTTTTGGGCGTAATTCACAAAACTTTTTCATCCCTAATTTATCATCAGGATATTTTGCCTTGTATTCAAAATATAGATCTTTTAAGTTGTGCTATCAATCTTTTACATTTTAACACACGTTTTCCTTTTTCACTTGGAACAGACACACAATCCTTTACATTTGGTGAAATTCTACTCACATCATCGTCATAATAAAACTCTTTTACTCTTTTGGCTGTGGCTTCACTAATAAGATGTCCTTCCTTCTATCTGGTGTTCCTAAAACTCCATCCTCCTGTAAAACCTTCCTGGTTTTTTCATCAAATATTCTGTTGCTCCAAAATAATCAACAGTTTTTTTATACTCCATGATTCTGGAAGAAGTGTCAGTATCTGGACCCTTTACTGCCAAGGATAGCACTTGGCAGAGAGCGAGTATTTTCACAGCCATTGAAGGAATGACCTTTTGAAATAAACTATTTCTTGTGGGTAATGCTTGCTTTATCTTTGTCAACCAAACATATAAAATAACAGTAGAACAAGCACAACTATGAGTGTATAGGCATGAGTATTTTGAATTGTCTTCAGGCTTATATGACATCCATATAAATTACAGAAAAGAAAATAATTATTAACATAAGCATAAAATATTTTGACAGTAATGTATTTTTAAAACGGCCTCACCGGTTACACTAAAGTAGACTAGACGCGATTTTTTTCACATGTGTTAATGAAAAGTTTAGACCATTGTAAACATGAATAATATGACAAAGTTTTAGCAGTTTTCTTTTTAATACAGCGCTACTGATTACGCTAAAATTAACTTAGCACAATTTTTTTGTGCCATACTAACAGTTGATCTTATTTCTCATTCTTTATTTCGTAATGCACATATGCTACACTCGTTCTTTTTGTATCTGCAGCCTACTTATGCAACATATGTTGCCTTTTATTGAATGTAGAATTTCTATTTTGTCACTCAAAACTAAGAACTTTGCGATATGTCTTTTAATTAGAAGGATCACTGCAGCCTTTCTTCTTAGGAGACATTACGTTGCAGGCCACGGATTCATGTGTAACTGCACACAGTACATGTACTTCAACGCAGTGTCCTACGTGCTTGTGGTTGAAGCAGGTGTGCGGCAAGTGGATAAACAAGACAATGTAATTAAATAAATACACATATTTCACATGAAAGTGATTAGCGGGTGGATGATGCGGGAGGAGTGCAGTCACTGCAGGAGATATCAAATAAATTTGTAATAGACACACACACACTGAAGTGTAAAAGCTTGTGGGGGCAGACATGGCTGTCGTACAGCACTGGCAAAGGTGCAATGTACTCTGCATCCCACAACCGTGCGATGATACAGGCCTCGAAGTTGGTCACTTTTAGTCACTTTTTCTGAAAATTTTAACTTTTTTCAATTTTTAAAGTGTTCAAATGTGGCTTGAATTTTTTTGATCAATGAAATTGCCATACAAAAATTTGACTGAGTTAATGAAGGGAAGTAAATACAATTTTCAGTTTGTTTTGTAATTCTTTATGCTGTATTTATGCTTGATGGCTTAGTCTTGAACTTGATAAACTTGGTAACATCATAAGCTAGTCTACGTGTGTGTCTGGAACTATAGTTATCACGGTCATGGCCTTAGGTCATGGTATTTACCACGAAATTTCCCGTCTCTCTCTGAAATCGCAAAATTTACAAATGTATGTCAAATTATGACAATTTTATAATTTTTGCTTGTTTTGTAATAAGACGTGTCTTTGATTCGAGATTTCTATTGTACGTTAATTGACAAACTCGATCTTCGACCGTGAAGAGTGCTTGGAGAATATCGAAGTCAAGTCGACTAGAAAATGGTGGTTGTTTAGGTTACATAATGCAATGTGTTTATTTATCCTGGTTTCTTGATAAATTATACCTGTTTAATATTTTTTGGTTATATGTAGTGGTAAAATAGATACTGTTTTTATATTTTAATAAGGCAGAAAGAATTTAAGGACAATGATTTTACGTTTGTAATGACGTGATGTTAATTTGGCCAGAATTTGTATCTCTGGGAAAATATCATTAAATTTTGTTGATGAATCGCAAAAAATGCAAGAAATAATTGGCAAAATCCAGCATGAATTTTACCGGTTGCAAAAAACATAGAAAACAACGTAGATAAAATTGTTGTGTCTTAAATCGGAAATATACAGGCAGAACACAAAGGTATAGTTTTTTTGAAGTTATAAATTCTTTATCACTTTTGTTTGCACCTTGAAATTACTAGTACAGATGCTACTTTGTAAAATATGAAGTAAATAAAATTTTTCTGACAGTTCGGTATAATTGGGAACATTGGAGGGTCGACATAACCTACTTAATTGCAGAATATTTTTGTTCACGAAGTGCCTAATTTTATTGTTGGTTTGAATTATATTTATTTTGCGTATTAATATTGTTTTATAACCTTGATACCGTTGGTACGAGACGTGACTGATTTATAGACTGAATTGATGGCTATGAGGGTGGGCGCCTGTGTTACTCCCCAGTATCACATTTCGAGACACTATTATCTCAGGAGGTGGGTGTTCTGGTCGTGTGCCTAGTGATCGTCTTGTTCCAGGTGTGGTGAAGGTTTAGTTTTACGTATCTGACATGGGCGTAATTATGTGATTAGGGGCGAATAGCATGAAAACAATATTATCCCTTTGTACAATGATTTATTACGTACTGAATACAGCGTGTCTGAATTAATTTTATGATAAGTCAGTCCAATGTGTGGCGGTGAAAGGAAACCGTGATTGCGCCTACATATGCTGTTTGAGTTGAATGCGGGGTTGTGCGGGGTGCTCCCACTGCATTGGAAAATACAGCTCCCTATAGAGCAGAGAACCAATGGCTGCTGTGATGGATCACGGTTTTGCTCGGGAAGCGGGCATGGATAATGGATGTACGTTTGTTGTTTCCAGCTATGCATTAGTTTGGTCGATCCTATCCCTGAGGTACGCAATGGTATGGTGAGGGTTGGCACAATGACGACGATATTAGTACTCGCTGATGAATGTTGCTACACGCAAGAAATGAGATGCAACTTACGTGAACCGTATGCAAAATGATGTAGATGAAGGAATGAATGCATAATTTCCCTTTGTTCACTCTATAATGATGGTAATGGCGTCGTTGAGGATGAGCATGTGGTTTCACAAAACTGACCGTAAAATATTAACTGATGCAATGGTACATAATTACATTGCTGAATATTACAAACATGCCCTGACACTATTGACAATTAAAAACACTGAATAATCTTCATAGATGTGCGGATGACTGCTGATTACTAGCCACGTGGCATGAACAAAGCGCACATTATGTTTTAAATTAAAGTACCATTTACTGTAATAATTATTATATAAATGGAGTGGCACTTGCCAAGGAAATACTTGGCAAAAACGTGTACAAAAAATGATCATCCGGTGTATTAAATAACTATGGTAACCTACTTCAGTGAAACAATGATGGAGCATACACGGACAGCATCTTACCTAGCCAGAAGCCTAAGACAAACTGCGCGGAGGCCGCTAATGGCTCATCTCCTATCGCCGTGGCATTCACTTCTGGCGTCACACACATGACTGTTCTCTACCATTCCAGAAATGGTATTTTAAATGTGTTTTTACGTTAAATGTAGAAAAATGGCACAAAATGAATTATACATTGCTAAAACAGTTTACATGTTTACTCGGGCATTGAAATCCCTTAAAATACGTTACTTATGGTTTTAAATGTTCAAAATGAGTTGACAGAATCTCGGAACATTTCCTCGCGGTGGTTTGAATATCTGTTGTGACCACTTTGAAAAGAGAAACACAAGACATACACACTCAATGACCCTGTGGAAAAGAATACGTGCAAAACACTAGAAAACTAAATTAATTAAAAATATTTCATAAGTCTGTGGTCATGCACATTATTATTCTTATGGATTTATGGTCACGTTATAGGTTTACTGCCTCTGCTGGCCCTTGGCCAGCGTCAACCTGTATATCCTCATTCCATTCATATGTATTTAATGATAGGTCTATATAACACACATACTAAATGTTGGTAATATTTGTGTAGATTTTCTGCCATTAAGTTAAAGTTGCATATTTGTATTTAAATATTTGACTAAAATAACATACTTTGCATACATTCAGTACTGCAACAATAGATCTTGACATGTAAAAAATTAGTGAAATTTATGACAAATTACATTAAAAACAGTTAAAATATTAAATAAATAATATCATGAAAATGGATGAAATTATTAAAATATTTTACCGAAAACAGGTGTCAATAGTATCGTACACGTGAAACATGAGTTCAAAGTTTGTTTAATTGGTGAACAGTTGCGTATATGGACATGCCCAATATGTTTTTGTTTGACAAAATGGTTAAGTGATTAATATTTATGGTAGGCCATTACAAATTTGATGATTGTAATCCCATTACATCATATTACATCAATTCGGACGCAGCTTATAGTTTCATGGCCTGATTGAAAGACAGTTGGATAATATTGGTGAATGATCAAGAGACTCAGTTATGTATTTAACCATGGTGACGTATTTTGGGAGTTAATACTTCAAGTATTATATCTACAGTGAACCCTCGATAACTCGGACCTCGATGTCCCAGACTTCGGATAACTCAGATAGAATTTCAAAAAACAAAATTAATTTAAATTAAATTATATTTTGTCAAAAATCATAAGAAAATTATGTCTGCCTCATTTAAATCCAACACGTTTTATTTAAAAACAGTATTAAGCCTTAAAAGCAGTTACTCATTGCTATGTAGCCTTTAATAATCCCACTGTAAAATATGTGGCAAGTTCCGTGCTGTTAAATGTTGCTAGCGAGGCGCGCGGGTGCGAGTAGAGATGCAACTCAGCAAGCGTGCGGAGTGGAGATGCAACTCAGCAGGCCGACTTCCCTTCTTTATCTTTCCTCCCTCTTCACCGCGCGAGCCACACACATACGTGCGTCATAAATAAACATTTCAGTATGATGCTAGTGAATTGGACAGTAATTAAACGTCACAATGTCACCTAAAGGGAAATCTATTTTGTTCTGGTATATGCGATAAATTCAAGATTCCAAAACAACTTGTTCCGGACATTAATAAAAAAAATTAAAAGCCATTGGTTTGCATTGCAATGTAGGCAAGGTGGAGAGAGGGTTTTACAGCCCTTTAACGACGTCTTACAAGCCGATGAGGGCAAAGTGAGGTGAAAGAACAACACAACATCACAACATCCATGCTCGAGCAACGATTCGAACCCAGGGCCTCACACACCGTAAACTGGCGCCTAACCCACTACGCTAGAGGCCGGCGCAATATCGAAAAAGAAAAAAAACAGGGCTTAGTAAATTATTAAACCAGGGGGGGGGGTAGAAAAAAGGGGCTTTTGAAATAGTTGAGTGGTTAAAATAAATAGGCTTTTATTGAGTTCCCGTTAATGTTAATGGTATCTGTAAAATTTAATTTAAGTATAAAGTGTGTGTAAAGTAAAGATGTCACTGATCTATGACGACGCAGCCAAGGTAAGATAGTATGAAGGGAGGCCTACAAGCGCATATTATCACTTCAACCACGGCCGTAGACTTCAACTAAACAAAAAAAAAAAAAGGAGGAAAGGTAGACTGAGATTTCTCGCAGGAAACTAGCAGCTGGCTGCAGACACTGACATGCTGATGTTGAGCAATTTTTCACGTAAACATCTCGTGAGTTGCGTGTGGTCACGTGCGGTGTTTTTATTACTGTTGAGACTGTACCGGTTGACCTTGACTACTTCCGCTCGCGCTGTACCATCCTAGCTTATCTAACACACACGCGCACGCACGCACATAGACTGTCATCAACCAGACGAGAGAAGGGGGTGAGAAGAACTTTTATGTGGTAGAAGGGTGCCTTGGTGCCAGCTTCTAGCACAGATAAAAAAGATCAACCAGAAGTAGCATAAAAAATAAATAAAAAAGAATCTGCCGACCCAGGTTGTTTGACATTCTTTCTTTTATAGTTCTCCACGTTACAGTGATAATTTCCCCACTACCCCCTCCTGTAAATTGATACGTACAAAACAGTATATATTGCCGCCTCTTTTGCTGGTAGAAATGATAGCGTGCTGATTGCCTCACGTTTCTTGTGATTAATGACTGATTACCCCTCCTCCCCGGACGCCCCTCGATAACACGGACAAATCACAACTCGGACGGCTTCTCCCCCCTTTTATTCCGAGTTATCGAGGGTTCACTGTAGTATATTTTAGGAAAGCTACTTTAAAAAGAAGGTGCTATGTTGGTTTTAATTTTCAAAATAAATATATGAATGTGTAATTAAACCACACACAAAAAAGTAGTTCGTGATATTTATAATGCGTACTTTATATAGTCAGCATAGAATACAGAGGTAGCAAGTATTCAGTCCTTTTTTTATATAAGAAAAGGTACAAATCGTGTCATTGAACATTTTTGTCACTTTTTCTTTTATAGTCATTTCGTAGTCACTTTTGTAAGCCACTTAGTCACTATATTCATTATTTTAGAGGTATTACTTCACTTTGAGGCCTGTAATATCACTCTGTATCTCTAGCTTTTTCAAACTACAAATCTTTTCCTTTCAAGACACTTCCACAGCAAAATGTGTGTATTTGTGTGGTGAGGAAAGGAGATATGCAGAGTGGCATGGCTGCTAGATATGACTCTTTACTACTGTTTACAAACAAGCGAAGTAGCTTATGGCTTATGAGTTTTAGGACTGTAGAACAGCAGAATTTTGCTAATAACAAAGCAAGATCCAGATGTTGAAAGTTGCCTGTATTACTGTTTCAGTTGTCACTTTTAGACTATGTATCTTATCACCATACCACCACTGGAAATTTTTTTAAAATCAAAAACTTGTCAAAAATACAACTTGGCACTTAAACTGTAATGTATTTGAACTAATACATCATAATTCATTACGTTACATTTACTATGCCATTGCTGTAGGAACTGCTGTATTTTCTAGGTTTTCCCTCTCACTCTCCATACCACCCAAGCAGCCGGAGAAATAGGAGAGCTAAATGTCAGCAGACTGTTCATTACAATTCCACCCCCTCTGTATTAAAGGGTTCTAAATTTCTTTTTTTTTCTCTTATTTTATTTGGCTTACTTTTCCCTGTATTTGTCTTTGTTTGCAATTAGTTGATTTTCAACTTATTCTGCCCCTTACACCTCCATCTTACATGAAGAAAACTAAGGAACAAGGAGACTGAATCCATGATTGGTTAGATATCTGTAACATCAGTTTTTGTGTGATCTACGTGGTTTGTTTTAAAAGTAGTAGTATAGATTATTAAAACAATAACTTAATTTGATGCTAGCTGCTTTCTTTAAATTAGAATGTTGTAGGCAAAACCGTGGATGACGTCAATGCCATTTAAATAAAAGCTGAGTGGTGTTAAAAATTTCATGACATACATATAAAATAACTTTTCTATGGAATTTGGCTAATAAGCTGAGAACTATGATGCTAAAAAAAGTAACTGATGGTGTCATAAATTTTAGTTTCTAGATTTAAATATTTCGGCATTTGCACTTCTACTAACCTTTCAAATTTAAATAAACGAATAGTTAGGTAGATCCGGTTCAAGTGATGTTAAACAACAAGAAGTTGTACTAATATTTTCGCTTTCCGCAGGTTACTAGGAAAATTAATGTATGCGACGTTAAACAAAGCAACAAAATGACTCCTGCATTTGCATTCCACAAAAACGTAAGTTTTAAACCACAAACTTTGTGTTGCAGCTGTTTATGAAAGAAATACTAATTTTTTCCGTTAATGAATTGTCTTCTTTTTTTAATGTGTTAATTTTGTAAACTGTGGATAGGCTCTGCACATTTAGTATATAGTTTTAATTCCAGCAATATATCAAACTTGTGAAATATTAATAAACAGTCATAAGTGTTTAAATGCAATAACAAAATTTCAGGGTGGCTAGCAACAAGGAAAACAAAGACGTCTGTAATAGTTAAGGAAATGAAAATTTTGGGAAATGCTATTCTCCGTTCACTCTTAGTTGAGTTTTAGGATAAACAAAGCAAATTATAAACAAACATGTTCATTGGCTGCTGACCGCCGTGCAATGTGATCTTGCATAAGAAATAGATCTTTGTTATCTGTCATGTACATATAAATGTTCCGCTCTATCACTTAATGAGCGAGTTTTATTAACAAATATCTAAAATATACAGACATTGCAAACACAATCTATGACGCTATATGTTTATTACTATAATTATGGTTAGCGGACGACACATCCGTATAGTTGGTTCATGAGTTATTTAACGACTGACGCACTGTTAAACGTATGATTTTCTTGGTACACTTGCCAGTATTTAGAGATGTACGATACTCTGAAAATACCAAAAGTTTAGTTCAGTAATAATTACCACAGTAAAAATAAGTCAGAAATATCACAATCAGATTTAATGTTTTATTTTTTCAAAGTATTTTTTGGTGTTAAAAGCGTCAATGTTGTGGATACTGCAAATGTTTTCTTTCGTTCATCCATTTTTCGTTCCAGTTCGTCCGAACCACGGCCGCGTGGTCTGAACCAAAGTTCCTTGTTCTGTTTTGTTCTGTCCCTTGCGTCGGTAGATATTTACGTTGCTAGATATTTACGTCGCTTGCGGATTAGGTTATGTGATGCTGGACGTGAACAGTGAAAATGTCTTGCATGGTTTTCGAAACGTGGATATATGTCTTCATTACTGAACAAACTGTTGTGATGTTTATAAGGCAAGAATAAAAATCTTACATAGCAATCTTTTGTATTAAAAAAAAGAAACACTATGTGTCGTGAATTATCGACTGATTGTTTGGTGATTTATAAAATATAATTTTTCCAAAACGAAGTACAAAAAAATCCAGGAGGACTTTACAGTAAGTTTAATCACTCATTTTGTTGACAACTTTTTTCTGCATGTAGTACCAAATTTTTGTTACATTAATACCGGAATATTTGAATACAATCGTTAGTCATGAATTGACAATTACCGTACATACTCGTGTATAGTGCGCCCTCGTGTATTAGTGTGCACCATGATTTTTGCAACAAGTTACAGGGGAAAAAATTTTTAGTGCCTCGCTAGTATGTAAAAAAAAAAAAACACGGGAGGATGAGCTGAGCGAGCGGTAAAACAGCACAAGGGACGCTACGAGGGAATGGTCAAGGAAGGAGGGGGAAGAACGGAATGGTAGCTGGCAACATGTAAAAGAGAGAGGAAAGATAACATTCACATTGGTTAAGAGTGTGAAGGCAGAGAGGGTGGTGGCGAGTCAGGAGAGGTGGGGTGGCTTGTCTCTCTGCCCTCGCCTCTCGCGGTGTGCCTTGCTCTGCTGTGCCAGCCGCTTCCAGCATGTCCCCCCCTTATCCACTAAGCCATTGATATACCATCACCCCTAAGATAACATGCCGCGACAGCAGCAAGCTTGCCTTTTTTTATCTCTCCTGGTGTGTGTGAGGGGGTGGGGGAAGGAATAAAAAAGAATGACACACTTTTTTTCTTCCTTCCTTTCCCATGAAAGGATAGCTGGTCAGGAGCCATCAAATATCTTAATATCTTTCCCGGGTGGGGGATAGGGAAGAGGGGAAAAGCTGAGAACAATGACTCCTTTTTCTTTCTTCCCAAAGAAAAGGAAGAGGAGTAATGATGGATGAACCTGGCCATGAGAACGTTCTCTCTCTGCCTCCCACTGTTGACTCCCGTCGGTTTACCACTATAACTTCGGCTTCTTACTTCCCCCCCCCCCCACATTCCGACCGACCGCCTGCCTTTTTTTTTTCTCTGCTTCCTAGTCTTGACACCCGTCAATTTACGGCTTTAACTTCGCCTTCTCACCCATCCCCTTCCCCTCGCCGTCATTCAACGGACCACTGACCTTTCTTCGGACCACTGACCTTTCTTCCACATATTTTTTTTTCTATTTCCGTGTATAGTACGCACCCCAGAATTTTTATTAGTTGTTTTGGAATAAAAGTGTGTGCTATACACGAGTAAATACGGTACTATTAAATTTTGAAATGTACAGTAATTGTACACGATGTCAATATTTTTATCAGGTTTTTATGTAATTTTTGTTTCCCTTTGTCGATAACACGTAGGAAATTTTCACGCAATATTGTTTTAATATATACGACGTTGTTGTTTCCTATGATGCCGACCGTACACACTTTTGTCAGTTGTAAATAGTACGTCGGCACGACGCACACATTGAGCCAATTAGAAGCTAGCGAAGTGCAATGATATTACGTTATTTGTTTACTTCAGAACTCAACTTAGAGTGAACGGAGAATAGGAATAAAACTTTTCTGCTTTCATGAGTAGGTAAATAACTTGTTAAAAATATTAATTTAGTTTGCAATTTGTTATACTTCATAAAGGTACAGCTATTATATGCTATTTTATCAAAAGTACTATAAATGTTTTTGTTCTGTCGTTGTGGAAAAGGTAACCACAGTGACAGTGACAGTTATTAAATGTTGTGTTACCAAGATGACTGTCACCGCATATTTTGTGATTGATTGGTCAGCACTTTAGTTGGAAAAAATCAAACAATATGTTATCTGTTAATTAAAAAGGTACCCTTTTTCTTTACTACAATGCAAGTGCAGTTGCAGTGCTTGAAATTGCTTTGCTGCTGTGTTTAAGTTTGAAAAAAATATATTTCATGTTAATAATATGGCAAACCAAGATTATTTTAAGAAGTTAAATTTCTTATGTATAAAAAAATAATTATTTCATGTTTATTTTGAATACTGTTCAATTTGTTGATATTACCTCATGGTATGAAACATTTTACACCTTAAGGTTTTTTTCATAATACTTATGGTATATCAGAATTGTACTGTTTATGGGAAATATCCGTAAAAAAACTAACATTATTAATATAATTCACACACAAAAAGGGGCGTGATATATTTAATGACATCTTTAGCATCACTTGTGAAAATGTTTCTGCATTTTTGTTACATCTCAATGTGACATTAATTTTGACTAATTTTTTAAAAATGCAAAATCATTGCAAGTAATTTTGACCAATATTTCAAAAATGCAAAATCATTGCCAGTGATATAATAGCCATCCTTAATCTTAAATACTTTGACATTTTCTTTCACTGTGCATTATAATAGTAAGTTAGCTATCAAAAGTTTCCAAAGCTGAAAGATTTTTGTTTTGTTTTGTCATGACATAAGAAAACTGTAGGATGTCAAATCAGGGGCAGATCCAGCTTTGGATTCTGGAGGAGACCATGCAGTACCTTATAACATAGCTATACCACAGTAGCGGCTGGTGAAGTTAGATAATGGATGTTCACACATTGTCTCGTAAAATAATTAAGAATGAAAATTTTTAATAAAAACTTTTACAAAGTGATCCTTCTACACACTAAATTTTGTATTGTTTTGCTAAACTTTTCATTATACAGAAGTGGGTTAAAATTTCAGTATGGATCTTAAATAAGCAGTAAGTACATTTAATTATCTAGATTGTTTAAATTCAACTGTAGGGTTATAACTTTTGGCAATTAAATGGTAATTTATATTTTCTTTATTTGTAATGTTGGACGTTAAAAAAATATTATTTCTAGTATTGTTGTTGGGTAATATTTTATATTTTGGGTGCAATACGTCAAAATACTGTTTGTGTAAATATACATTCAGTACCTGCATTCTGTATTATTGACATTTGTTTTACATTTAAAACCACAGCATCTCCTCGCAATTTTTGCTCAAGTCTGTCAGATTTTTACTCAGAATGTTCGTTTGGCCTGGTATTAGATAAAGCGTAACTGCTGGCATCTAGCGTGGTGTTTTATAGTTGTGGGGATGTAACACTTGCTGCGTCAGTAGGTACCAAGAGGTGAAAAAAGTAACTGCTTCCGCGATCAACAGGCATGAGCACAGTCCGACGTGTACACTTATTAAATGTTAAAACTCCCGTAAGAGGCAACGTCATTTGGCGTGCACATGCGCAGAAACGCAGAGAAAGAAGGTTAAGAGAAGAGCACAGCTCTGTTTTACACAGTACAGTGTTGAAACATTACAGCTTTACAGGATAAAAACTCTGTGCATTAATGATTGGTTAGACAAACAGTTTAAACATTGACTGGCACTACAAAAACACAAGAATGTTTTAAATATTTTACAAAAATGCTTCACAAAAAACTGGTTGTGCACGTGTTCTCGTGCACTTATACGCCGGCCACTTCTGTTACACCCACACCCCAAGCTCTGAAAGCGGGGCAGGGGGAAATTCAGGGGTTTTTAAATTTGCTTTGTTTTGCATGACTACAGTAAATTTTGACAGTTACTTACGCAATAATCTGATCATTATGCAATGTCTATCACATTGCAAGACAAAATTTACTGTACAAACAGTGGAATGTACATTGTAGGTTCAGTTTAGAACCAAAGTTGTTGATGATTAGCATTAAGCATCTATAACACTTATAGTAGATGCCACTGAAACTGTCACATTTTACTGAATTTATGTGAAACAGAGCATAATTACCACCACATTAAAGACTTTATTCTATACTTTTTTATTTCCTTACTTTTAATAGGATTGTCAAGAGTTTTTCACTTGTAAAATGTTACACAAATTTTGTGGGTAGGTCGACGTTTGAATATTTTTGTAACAAAAAATGATGTTGCCAACTTACGGAAGTTGATTGTTTACTTGCGTAAGTGGTACCATAATCCTGAGAGGATGGAAGAAGAATATCAAAATAATGAGTTTTTCCTTAAGTTTTTAATTGAAAAATTTGGATATTGTGATTTAACCCTTGGTGTTAGAGGCGCAGAACATCTGTACTGTTCCAGTTTTTCCACGTTGATTTTATGTTTGTTAGATTTTTTTCAGCTGTTTTGAAAATTTTAGTTCTGATATGGTAATAACACCTTTCGTGCATAGTTAATTTGATAACTGGAAAAAAATAACAAAATTGTTTGATATAGTGTTTCAAATATGATTTGCTATTTTTTAAATGAGTGATTTTGAATTCATGCCACGTTGCTGTACTAATCAAAACAGGTTCCTTGGCATTTTATATAATGTACTTTTGTATTTTTATCCCAATTTTTTTGTATAATTCCATTGAACTACAGAATTTCTTACAATGTAGAATAAATAAAAAAACTTTTGGAAAATAATTGAACAGTTTCTGTGTGCAAAAAAATAAAATTTTCTTATATTTGTATATATGTGAATACATTTTATAGTGGCTTTTCCTAGAATTATTAAATCTTGGTTGGGTGCAGCATGCGTAATACAAATTGTGCTGTAAGAGTATGCTGTCTTTGTTGTGATTTCATGGGTATTACAACAGTGTGCACATAAATAACTACCTATATATTTAGAACATGAGCTTATTAGAGGAAATAATAAAATTTTTAACAATTTTTTTACTGTACATAAACTAATTTTATAGCCACCTTGAGTTCATTTGTTAATGTTTTTTTTACAAATCATTTACATAATATTTATTTGTATGTACATTGTACATGTTACAGTAAAAATTTCCTGTAAGAACTACGTTGTTTGACATGCCTATGTATAGCCGTTTGCATGGAAATAGCAGTGTTTTCCTCAGCCACAAGTGATCCCACACACGCACATGCACACACGAACACACACACACATTGCTGTCAAACTGTGCAGAACATACGTCCGGCATACGGTGTAGTATATTATTATCCTATAGAAATTTGTACACATGATAGTCTTCAGAAGTGTCAAAAGCCAGAACTATTATGTGAGACAGACTTATAAACTTGACAGCCAACTTAGTGCATTTGTGCAGAAACCCCCTGTGACATGAGAAAAAACAGTTTTTCAGTGTAAACTGCTCTAAATAGAACTGCCAACTCTTTTTGACTTTATTGATGTTATATATATCTGTATTGTTTCTACTTTACCAGTTCATACTTGCAATATTTTATACTCTTGTACAAGCTTCCTATATTATCTTTGGTTGTAGTGGCTTTGTAAACAGTATTTTTTGTAGACTATTATTTTTCTTCTGGTTTTATTTTACTTACAGTTTTTATGTGATCTTTGAATGATTTCTTTTCTTTGGGGTTGTCCATGCTGTGATTACATCGGAGGGGACACCAGCATTCTCATGCAGCCAGTGACAACTTCCCTTAAAGATCTTTTTTATTTTTTATGTGTACACTGTTTTTTGTTATGTATTTGTATTTGCTTTGTGTATTTACGTACCGTATGCAACGTGCAAGGCCTTTGGCTGTTGTTGCCTTCATCAAATTTGTTTTAAATTAAATAAA
The DNA here is from genome assembly GCA_003012365.1 of Medauroidea extradentata. Classification (NCBI taxonomy): domain Eukaryota; kingdom Metazoa; phylum Arthropoda; class Insecta; order Phasmatodea; family Phasmatidae; genus Medauroidea; species Medauroidea extradentata. Next base: position 2,780 of record PNEQ01064451.1, on the reverse strand, counting down.
TAACGTACAAACTGATATATTTTGCTAGACATACGCCATTGTTAACAAATGTTGCCGAGTCACAGAGAACCTATGATTATGTAAAAGGACTCATCACAATAAAGTGAGCAAAAAAAACACCATGGCTATAGTCAACAGACAGAAATTCCTAATTACAGTAGGAATATAGTTAGTATATAGTGGAAACAAAAAAATGGAGGAAAGTCAAATGTGATACGGATCATACGGGGTTCATGAAAATTGCTACAGTGATGGACAAAGATAGCGAGGTCAATACAAATGAACACAGCAACAGAAATAGTAGTAGACAAGACAACACAATGTATACTGTTGCAAATGGGTATAGCGCAACGTAAACCTGGTTACTAAAACAAAAACCTAAATCCTAACATTAACCTGGGGGGAGCCATCCACCACCAATCTGTTATTGGCCAGATCGGACGCCTCAAAATACACAAAACTAAACTTGAAAGACAGGTAGAGCGAAACAATAACATAGGTGTAGCTAGAAGTAAACATGGTTAAAATACGGGAATGGGATCTTTTCTTGGACTGCAAGTATTTCTTATAATCTACTAATAATTAGGTACTCACCAAAATTTAAGACTTTACTTATTCTACAAGGAGAAAATAGTACCTATCAGGATCAATTAATTAAATAAAGGCAAATACCAAGAAATTCGGGTTCAAAACAACTCTGTATTAATTCAAAAGGTTTACGAAAAGCAATTCATCAGCTCGTACACTGAGCAAACAGTTTTACAGTAAATGGCCCTCAACTCATAACAATTACAATGCTACTTGTGATAACTTCAAAACAAATGAGGGACGGTTTCTGCCACAAAGGGAAACACAAAACTTTAGCTTTGAAATGTTCATACTTATTAGGGATTTGATTAGCAACTACATATTAAATGCCAAATTACTTTACTTAGGGATACATATCTCCACGAATAGAAGGAGGGGGGGGGGTCAAAGAGACAACTTGGAGACTGACTGACATTACAATAAATTAAGTTACTCTGTATAACTTTGAGTGACTCTCAACTCGGACCTACTTGACTACTTAACTGATCACATTTTGTACTATAGTCCCTCTGGGTTCCTCCAACTCTCAGCCTCGATGAAGGAATCAATCAGTCGAAGATGGAAGACACAAGACTAATCTCCGAATCCCGATTTCTCGACAGCTGCGAATCCGCCCGAAATGTTTCTCAACAACTACTTTTATAAACTCAGGCTCAAAAACACTTCCTGGACATTTAAACGACTGCGCACGTGGTCAAACAAACAGTTAACATTCAATGAAAACCGACGGGAGTGTTGATGTTGTTATCCCAAAACATCTGCACAGCGCTGAAGTACCAACATACATAGTTCCAGGACTGCAAACCTGGATGACCTCTAGCTTGCCTACTCAAACAGGTTGTTTTCTTGGGCTTCTGCCAAGAAGCATTCAGGGGAAGGGGAGGGAGAAACAAGCTACGCTAGCTCTTCTCGGCCCGGCTGTGCGGTAAACCTACGTCATCCCAGCTGATGACCAGTGACCTAATCAAAGCTCTTCGCATAAACTAGCCTGCACATGGCTCATGAGTACCGTAAACATAACTCGTCAGCTGTTGTTTCGCTGGGCACTCGGTGACGTAACTAAATGTTAGTGGACAAAGTGCTCTGCGCGCCCACAAACACGGCGACAAGAAAAGGCACTACTTCACTAGAAGGCTACAAGAAAATAACACTACGTGTGTTGTGAACAAAATTACTGTTTAAATCTTACATCACCCAGCTCTACTCGGGATAGCAGTGGCCTACGTGAGCTGTATCACGGCTGTACCGTGAAACAATCGCCTATTTCAGGCATAACATGTAGATGTGTTGAGGAGGGAGGGGGAAATTAGACAAAAACTGTAAAATACTATTAACGATACACAGCCGCTATTATTAAAAAAAAACTAGAATTCAATAAACTCTGAAGTGAGGAATTATGGGATCTGATCACAAAAAGGAGATATCTTAACAAAAACATTAAAACCAGAAAAGTCACTTCATGACAATATAACACAATGATAGTAGCCTGGCCCCCTTTGATGACAACAGATGCAACAATAATTGCCAACTTGTACAATTTTTTCCGGAAGATCTACTGAATTTGTCTCTATTGTACAATTGTACATAGGTAGTAATTATCTTTCAGATTTATTGTTTCTCTAAACTTAATTAGCTGTATTTTTTTATATACTGTTCCTACTACAACATTTTATCCATGCTACGTGCAGGGTGGCCACCGACCCGGGAAAAACCGGGAAACCGGGAAAAAGTATGGAATTGGAAAGGTCCCAGGAAAAATCTGGAAATAGTCGGGAATTTTATTAATCTACATGGAAAAGTTCGTTTGTGTGCCCAACATGTGGTGACTTACTCTCACGTGAAAATGATATGTACATTTTTATTCAGCCGTTAATTTACGTGTTTACAAATTCATGGAAATGTTGAATCATTTTACGTATTTGTGGACGGTCGTTTAGACTTTAGCTAGCTGTTGTTGTTGTTTTTTTTTATGTTACCTTAAGGGAAAGAATACTATACGCAGGTCTACCATAATAAACTACTTTTCTAACAGCATTACGCTCTACGAATGTGTTATAATAAAACGTAAAATACGTTCTGCGTTTGAATTCAGCAGTTGGTTGCAATGATCTTTTTGTAGGAACCAATGACAAAATTTTCTACGTTTCTATTTTCTTATTGGCTTGTGCTTTTGTAAGCCAACTAACGTTGTC
>PNEQ01064448.1:43603-76212 GCA_003012365.1 Medauroidea extradentata | reverse complement strand
TTCAGGTTTTTCTAGGGGGGGGGGGGCAAGATTTAGTTTTCTGGCGACAGTGACCTTGTTGCATCTTTTTTATTAATTAAGCAAGTATAAATTAGATACTTTAAAAATACAACTTCAGTTTTATGTCCTTAAGTTAGCATTATTTACATTTAAAAATACAAAAAAAAAATATTTATACACATAAAATTCTTAAAACAAGGGGGGGGGCATTTGTCCCCCCTCCTGTAGCCCCAAATGACCCCCCCCCCCCCCCGTCACCGCCTCGAGTGAGTGTAGAGGTTTTGGTCAGCGCTTAACATCGTCTTCAGCGCTGGTGGGGATGATATGATCTGGGTATGGAGCGGCGCCGGAATGAATGGGCGGGGGAAGCGGGAGATCCCCGAGAAGACCCGACGACCAGCGGCATCGTCTGGCACGATTCCCACATGCGAAAATCCGGGGACCGGCCCCGCCGGGAATCGAACCCGTATCGCCTTGGTGGATGGCGAGGGGTCTGACCCCTCGGCCACCGCGGCCCCACCACCGCCTCGACCTTGCCACCATCCTGCCACTGAGCAAGACGCGCGCGTTTACTCATCTATGTTCCTGTGCGGACAACAATGGCCATACTGTCATAGAAGTAATCTCATGACAACACGCGCTTCTGGCTTCGTCAATAGACGTAAAATGGTTTTTATGTACATAATTTGTGTGCGTAACTTATGCAGGGGCGGATCTCACTTTTGTTTTGGAGGAGGTCACCGTTCCTAAAAATTAAAGTCGGGGAATTTTCGAGTCCCCCTCCGGAAAAAAAACTGGGTTTTCAAGGAGCAAAGTAGTGTTATTTAAGCATTTTACATACTTAAAAATATTAAATATACACTTACTGTTGCAATAGCGTGATTTCAATTTATATGTTTTGTTATTGTCTCCGGTATATAATTCAAATTTTGACCTTGGGTTTGGAGAAAGGGGTCATAACTCCTGTAACACTCCCCCCCCCCTTTTTTTTCAGGATACGCCCCTGATATCATGTTTGAAATCTTTGTTTTTCACGTGTTAACTTACTTTATTAATATTGGTCCTTGGGGGAGGGGGGGGGGAGGGGCCGCCGGATATTAATTATAACAATTCTGTCAGTACTTATACCGAGTTACTTTGAAAATAGTCGTAATGTTGTAATTGCGCTTGTAATTCACTGTCTATTAGATTTAAAAATGTGTTTGGTCTATGAGTTATTTTAAATACGTGTTACTGGCTGCTGTGGTACAGCGTGGCGAACATATAGGTAACGGACGTGAGGCAGCTGCAAGACTGCTAGTGACATCATCCATCCACCCTCGGCCGGCTATCTACACAGCGCTCACGTTACCGAGGAACCCCCCCCCCCCCGGCTCATCTAACCTTGACGTCAACTCCAAGGTAGCCACTGTATGCGCAGAAAGGAACACCGTCTCCCTTTAGTTCACATCATTCGTTCTCCTGTCCGTTATGTCCTGTAGTTTCGGCGAGGTGCAATGAGTTCTCGTAGCTGCCAATAGATAGCATATCAATAAAGCGCATATCGGGTTATATACTGACGCGCGACACACCACACTATAACTGCCATTGTAGGACTCGCGTTTTCAGTTTAATTGAAGTGAACCAGTGCTTAATATAAACTTAAAAGTCCAGACAAGAGAATACCAAGCTGTTATTCCAGAAATAAAACATCTTTACAGCAAAAATCAGCAGATGAAATATCTGCTATAAAAATAAAACATTACACTATAAAGTTAAACTGCAATTTTAATTAATATATTTATCTATTACTTTCGAAAATGGTTTAAGGCCGAAGTATCATACCTAACGAAATATTCTACGAAGTCATCCCGCCCAATTTTTTGTAATTTCCGATATTTACAGGAATGTAGAAAACTCCAAAAAAGTAGTCATAACTTCGTTAAAAAATTTCAAAAAAATATTTTTTCATGGTCAGTTTACTTGAAATTTTTCTCTGATTCTTGTGCCATGCAACTACAATCGAAAATTAAAAAAAAAAAAAAAAAAAAAAAAAAAAAAAAAAAAAAAAAAAAAAAAAAAAAAAAAAAAAAAAAAAAAAAAAAAAAAAAAAAAAAAAATCCGTCGCTTCATTGCCCTTAAGGATGAGGTACGGTTGATACACGCTCGCCATCTTGAGGGTTGCTTCACCAGTTTCGCGCACATCTGCAGCTCTGTTTCGTGGTAAATGATTGGTTATATTTAACATTCAGGAACCGAGTGAGGTGGCGCAGCGGCAACACCTTGGACTCACATTCGGGAGGATATGGGTTCGATCCCCGCTGCGGCCATTCTGATTTCAGTTTTCCGCATAAATTCCCGAAATAGCTCCAGGCGAATGTTGGGACGGTTCCTTAACAAAGGCCATGGCCGACTCCTCTCACCGTTACTGTCATTGAAACAATTTGTGTGTCACTGTCTATAATAACCTCACTTTCGACGAGATGTAATGCTCACTTACCTTCTCTTTAACTTTCAGCGTATTAGATTCTTCCCGCTAAACGCAGACCTGTGGTGCCGCAGTAACCTTCTTCTTAATTAGAATTTATTGGTTTGTGGATATACGCCATTGCTCACGTTTAGAACCAGATTCCCAAATAAAAAAAAAAGGTTGGAAATAGACAAAAAAACAGTGAACAGTGGAAAACAATTAAAAGCCAATTGACAACACGACACAAGTTAAAAACAACGAAGAAAAGTCAACGATTCGAGAATTACGATCTATTCCCGTCTTCAGGCTGAAGAAGAAGAAGGGAATCTGGTTCTCAAATTGTGTCTCTGTTTTGTGTCTGGGTGTTGTGTGATATTCGACTGAATTCTATTTGTAGAATTCTTTGTTGTCTCACATAAAAAAAAATACCGACAGAATTCCTCTGGAATTGTTTTTCTATTTTCTTGTATGTGTTTTGTATCTGTTTTTTTTTTTTTTTTTTTTTTTTTTTTTTTTTTTTTTTTTTTTTTTTTTTTTTTTTTTTTTTTTTTTTGTTCTTGGTATTTTGCCATTCAACACAAGTTTGATCAGCAACACATGAGCATTGGTGTATGTCCACAAACCAATTAATTCGAATTGTAAACTCCCATTGCAACAAACTTGTAAAAATCTCAACCTTGTTTGTAATGTTGCCGTCAAATGAGTGACATTCTACATAAAAACACTTAGCCAATAAACTCGAACCATAGCTGCAGATATACTCGCGACGAACTTAAGCAAAGTAGTGCAAAAAATCTTTCGCGAAAATGTCTGATTCCTAGGAATATTACACGGTTGGCGAGTATGGACAAGCATGTTGGCGTTGTGAAAGTAAGGAAAGCGTAAATATTTTCAAGCGCACCACGCTATGAAAGAAGAAGTTTTTGTTTTCTTTTTCCAATCTCTGGCCGCTTAGTTCGGAGAGTGCGTCGTCACGGTGGACGAAGTAGAAAGACTCTTCGTTGAACGAGCGAAAGCCGAGTTCCGCACGAGAAAGCCGCGTAATGGCCGTCAACTGCAACTGCAATGCTTCACGATTGAGCTTAGATGCCGGAGGTTTGTTTTTGTTCCCATGGTAACACAGCCGTGACGAACTGCCCGCTAACAAAAACGGTTTACTAAGAGACAAGTAGGAAGTCTTCTCGGATGTTCTTGCTTTTATACAGCGTCGAGTGGCGCTCGTGTAGAAGCTAGCCACTTGCATTGCTGACCAACAACAAGTTCTATATCCTTAAGGGGGATTGATCCCTGTCAGATTGGTTTTACGGTTTTTCTTATAAATCAGGGAATAGACACACTGTTTTACCTTTTTCACGCTGACAAGGCATAGTTTACTGTTTCATTCACTTTTTAGAATCCGTACGGCATTGTTTCTGTTAATGTTGCGGCCTCTGTAGTCACTCCCGTAAATAAAGCAATTTTTCCTTTTGAGCTGTTTCCCGTTGCAAAATAATGAATATATTATGGTTCCAGCAATTACAGAAAATCGATTACGTTTGTATCTATGCCTTGTCATGGCAAAAGTTTTAATACAGCGACTGGAACATAAGTTATTGAGAAGAAACAGGTAAATCCAAGGTGGTAGGGATCAATACCCCTTAGCAGGATTATGTACGTGGCGTATTAACGCTGTGTTGTAGCTTGGACCGTTAATTCTTTCTACACGAAATCGCTAAGCTGACTCCTAAAACATTTATGTGAGATAATAATACACACTTGAAACTACGTTTCTATAGTTTAAAAAAATACAGCACGCTTATTAGAAACATGATTCTCTGAGCCCTCAAAATGGCTAAACGGTTTTCTTAGACTGCCGTAAGTACAAAAATACCGTTAGAATTTATTGGTTTGTGAACGTACGCCATTGCTCATGTTTTGGTGACCAAACTAGAAGAAAGCAATCCAAGAAGAATTCCGTCAATTTTTTTTTTTAAATAATACAAGTATATGTATACATTTGTATATATATATATATATATATATATATATATATATATATATATATATACACACACATACATGTGTATACACACACACACGTATATTTTGTGTGTGTGTATCAGCAAGAATTAGAATCCAGTGAAATTTTGACAACACTCAGACACAAAATACAGACACAAAGAAAACCACATCCGCAATATGAGAAAAGATGGAAGTAGACAAAAAGACAATGGTCAGCAGAAAACAAAAGAGACAACACGACGCAAGTTAAAATGTTAATTAAAAATATTAACTTGTGTCGAGCTGTGCAATGACAGGAGCAGGGAGAGGATTCGGCCATAACCTTTTTAAGGAACATCCTAGCATTCACCTGGAGCGATTTAGGGAAACCATGGCGAAACTAGGATTATCGGAGTCGAGGATCGAACCAGGTTCACCCAAACACAAGTCCAACGTGTTACCGTTGCGTCATATCACTCGGTAGACTCTCAGATAAGGAAGGCACGTTGCTGAGACTAAGGTCTTGTTACACGCTACAGGCTGCAGAGCCCACGTACAGTTGGTTGTTAAGCACCGCATGACTTGGAACAACACACTGTGTGGCTTTGCATGATATGATAGCATTCACTCTTAATGTTCACGGTAATAATGAGCACTTTTTAAAGCAATGTGGGACTATTCTACTGCGGTAGAATTCTCACTCGAGACCACTCGCATTCCGCGACGAGAGCGGATTTTATCGGGTATCTCCCTTCTACTCGTTGCATTTCACCGCTGCCCCACACTCGTCTCTGGATATGACGATTTATCGTGGGAAAACTTGACTGTTTGCTGGGTTTAAATACGTTCAGCTTACCTAATGTAATGATTACTGGATTTGGCATATACATGAAGTTGTTACCCTGAATTAGCTAATAAGAATACCGCTGTTGTTAACATATTATGATTCCTAGAGATGATGGTATATCGTGAAAATGTTTTGTGCCAACATACCTTTGAATACTGCAGTTTCTTGTGACATGTATGATTGAGTGATATAATTCTGACACAACGTAGCTGTCTGCAAACCAATAATAGGCGTCACATATTACAATTGCGGGATTCTTATAGGCTTAGTCAAATAGGTCAACAGCTCTATACGAACAAGCGAAAGCCAGTAATATTTTCATAAGTTGGACGTGCGTTGATACCCTACAAACAATCAAGTTTTCTCGCGACAAACTATAATTAGAGAGGATTATTTATCGCGGGAAAAGCTGACGGTTTGCTGGGTTTCAACGCACGTTCAGTTTACCATAAGATGACAGGCTTTTGCTTTTATGTGGAGCTGTTGCCATATTTGACTGAGCGAATAAGAATCCCGCTGTTGTAATATTTTATGCTTATTATTGGTTTGCAGACAGCTAAGTTGTGTCAGACGCACATCACCTAATCACATGTGTTGTAATTAACTACAGCGTTTTCAAGGGTATGTTGGCACAAATCATTTTCGCGATATACCATTCTCTGTAATCATTTTGCGTTAGAAGTGCCGACGGAGTAGATAATGCAATCTTGAATAGCGCTTGAAGCACCCGTGTAGTCACGTTGACGTCTTCTCCATTTATTTGTGTTGTAATTGCCACATAGGCGTCAGCTCGCGTTCCAAAGGCATTGCTTAGCGCTCGTGTAGGATCGTTCTGCCACTAGCGATGGAAATCGTCCCCTGTCAAAATAATAACATTGAACTTCCTACCCTGTAGTAGAATTACCCTTAGTTCAATACGAGCTATCCGCGTTAATGTAAGTGAGTAATTATAAAATTGTGATAGCTTTTACCTTCCAGTCAATTTGCACCTTCCCGCCATATCTTGACGCAAACATTGTCTTGTAATAATAAACGCGGTGTAAATATTTCACCATACTCGTTAACATCTTAGGCCGAAATAAAATATATTATCTTTGCTTTCAATCTTGACAAAACAAAATGTAGTAAAAAAATTATCGCTATTTAGGATCGTTCATTTTTTCGTGTTTCATATTGGTCAACAAAAATGTACTTAACTTAAATATGTTCGAAGGTAACTCTCAATAGGCGATTTTATTTATTCGAACGTTCGTGTTAAATGTGGTTCCTGCCAGTGGCGCGTGGTGAATATGTTGCAACGTAAGCTGTGTTTGTTCTCAACTGTATTTGTGTACTTCCTCGTGTACACGCCAGACTCTCAGACGTAGTTGTGCAGCAGATGTCAATGTGTGTATTATGTGCCTTGCAGCTAACTTGTGAGTGGTCGTATTACATTGTGTTAGACCCAGTTGTACGGTAGTTACTGGTCCCTGTTGCGTGTACCGAGATTGTAAAGTACTGAGCAAACACCAGCTTACCTTGTAACTGCTCACCACATGCCACTGCTTCCTGTCGTATGATTTTCGTCGCATCATTATAAATAGGGCCCGGTAGTTTTGGCGAAAAGATTTTTACCCCACTTTGATTCAGTGTCTTACGTGCACACCTGCAGCTCAACTTCATGGCTATTGACAGAGTGTTTTTGTGCAGAATCGTTATTCGTTTGACTGTGCCAATCAGTACGCGGATAACTGTCACACGTCACGTCTGTGATTTGTCTGTTTAACCTCCACACGCTGGGTGTCACGGCATCCAATCACTGACCACAAAACAGAGATGCAGGTGCGCACGTAAGGCACTGAAACGACGTGCTGCAAAATCTTTTCGCGAAAACTACCGGGCCCTAATAATTAATCAATATAAAAGTTACACAAATTAACATATGTTTGAATTCTAGCTTGAGCCCAAAAGAAAACGCCAAATTTTCGGGTATCTAAGCCATTACAAAACATACAGTAAAAGTGTTGTTCGTTCATTCGTTGATTTCCTCTGCAGAGCTAGATCTGGCAGCTCACTGGAGCACCAGACATGAACAAGTCAACTAGCAAGTGCACACAGAACTAAGTCCAACCAGCAGGTCGTTGTACCACTGACATTTGCAGCACCACAGCAGGCGCGTAGCCAGGATTTGTGTAATGGCCTGGGGGGTGGCCTTCCCCGGGAAATTTTGGATTTTAAGGCGGCCGCCTACCCCACACTTCAAATGTGTTGCAGTGTGTTCGTAAACACGTTTTTTCTACGAAAATATTTTACGTTCACTCATTGTGCCAACGTACGAAAAGAAAACAAATTTCAGACAAGGTCGTAACCTCATAGTCTTAAGACTCCACGCTCATTAAAAACACTGTTTCCTAGCCCTCCAACATGGCTACAAACGGCCTTTTCAGTCTTCCGCATTTCAAAATGTACTGACCGGAAGTACGTGAAACTCAGATTGCGACCTGCTTTGACCTTAGTTGCAGACTTTCCACCAATAAAATTATATGGTCACCTCTTAGTGTCCCATAGTAACAACCGTTCGGCGGGAACCTTGTACGCTAGTTCAGCGCTTGGCTCGTTGAGGCGATGCGGCATTTGATGCGCGCTTCCAAGGTCGACCTTACTGCTCCGTCGCTTTTGAGCCTCTCACGCGCGGGTAGGCGGCACCCTTAAGAGAATTTATTACAACACAGGTTGAACGTCAAGAACGTATACTTTACTATCATGAGCGCAGCCAAGATTTTGTCTTGGGGAGGGCACAAGGTCTAATAAATAACAAACTCTACAAACTACAGGCAGGTAGTTCTCGAGGTAGGTTGTAAAACATTACAGATTTTTTAATACGAATGTTTTTCAATTTTTAGGGTGCTAAGGGGGGTTCTGACCCCAAGTCTCCCCCCCCCCGTGGTTACGCCTGTGCGCCACAGTAATGTCCACATTGTCTAACCACGCTCGAGCTCTCTTCTTCTTCTGGGGAATGTGGAGTCGACTCACTGAACTCAGTTAAATTGTTCACGCCGCTATAATAGACCATGAAAAATGGAACACACCGGTCGTAAGAATATCGCGACTTCGGGTACAACATAAATACAGAATTGCTTAACACTACAAATTCGACTGTGTGAATATTCAGAGATGGTGATTTACCGCGAAAAATGTTGGGTCAACATATGCTTGTAAACGTCGCAGTTTCTTGCAACACAGCTACATTATTGGGCGATAACTGCCCTATATGACGTAGTTTTATGTAGCCATTCACAAGCGTCAAATATTACACTGCGACAATTGTCGTTGGCTCTGTCAAATTAGGTAATTTTTACGTACAGATGACAGCCATTATCCACAAACAAAGATCCAGACATGCTGAACGTATGTTAAAACCCAAGCAATATGTCGATTTTACCCGCAATAAATGAGCATCTCCAGTAATATCGTGTAGTCCAGACCAGTGCCGTAGCCTAGTCGTGTTCAAAGACGTTCGGTATTAACACCGACTATACATTTGATGACGAGGCAGTTATGTTGTATAGACCAAGGCGTAATATTGGAGAATAGTTGTACCTTGCCTCTTGTACGCTACTGGCTCTAGAGTGTACCAGTCTAATTGTGTATAGTGATCGCTTAGCACAGCACAGCTTGGAACACTTCACGCTACGCCACTGGTCCAGACGTGCATGATGGACTGTTGCAGAGTAAACTGCTCTTACTCACTACTCTACCCACTCGGCGCATGTATCAGTAACAAATAACTGCACTGGATCAGGGTGGTCCGATAGTTGTGACCACTCATGACCTAGCTGTGCGAGGAGCACGTCGTGTCATACACATGCAGATATGAACTTCAGGAGGACATAACTCGTCAAATAAGTCGCAGGTAGAAATTGAGGTATTTCTCCAGTAGACGGTCTACTTCAACATATGCACGAATACGTATGCCTGGTTAATTGTTCCTTTTATACCAGCCGCCTTTGAATTAAAAATTAACTCTTGTTATGTTTGTATTGAAAATAATTAATTTTGTAGATATCTGTTTATAATTTTTACCTAATATAAAGCATTGTAGATCACATATGTGTATATTTCTTCAAAACATTACATCAATATCAAAATTTTAGATTCCTTTTTGACGTAACAAACGAAAATAGCGAAAATTATACAAAAGTTTTCAACAAGTACGAATAAATTGTAAATCACCCCTAGTAAACATTTTATCAACCTGCAAGTTATGAATTTGTAAAAGTATAATATTCTGCAATTTTTTACGATTATTAAATAATTTACTTGTGCAGAATTGTTGCTCACTTGACGTATATCTGTCATACAAGTGTGAATTACGACAGTTATGCATACAAGTAGGTTTTGACTACTTGTACAGCACAAAAATCTGTGATATTGTAATTTCTTTGTCTTAATGTAATATCTAGAGACCTGAAAAATTCGGTTTTTCATTTGGGAACAAGCTAGAATTCCATTAACTGTAACTTTGAGTCACTGTCGCAATTGGCCTTTGACTTATTTGACATCTCCTAGAAGTCTCCGAGCCAACAATAAAGTGTAACTAATACGCACGTATATCACTTTAACCTCAAGCAGCTAATGAGCATCTGCTGCCCACTTCAGTTCACAGATGTTCTTGCAGGCTAGCTTACAAGTCAGTGAATACGCGAATTTTTCCGGTCTCTAGTAGTAGCTATGTGCTAAATATGTTTTTTATCTATGGAGCATTAACCACAGAATATCTACAAGTATAACAGTGGTACATATAACATGTAAAACATGGAACATGTTCCGATTCAACTCTCTTAAACCACTATCCCCTCTCTCCTGGTGCGGATAAGATGGCGCCTTTGACTGCTACAGGACCGGATCACGGAGAAATTAACTCGTTTTAAAATGTAACTTTTCTGCGAATATTTTAGAAAGGAAATGAAACGTCATCACTGCGGTATAAATTACTGATTTTATTAAATCAACGTATTATTCCTTTTATTGTTAATGGTGCTCCACATTCTTTCCTTGCCGTGAATCAGACATTCAGTGCTCTAACATTCAAACTTAGAACACAATCACTGCGCCCCTCTTTGTATTAAAATCACACCATTCCCCATGCATGAAATTAGGGTGCGACCCCGTCTGGGGTCGAACCAGTATCACCTCTGGGGAGAAACGAGTGGTCTAATCACCGCGCCGCCGCAGTACCCTTTATTCACGAGCAATAATCTTGTTGTTTTAAGAGAGATATTGCTATAATTTCCACGGTCGCAAAACAAATTATGCAAGGCAAGTTCTTTATAGGAAGGTATGTGGAAGGGCAAGGAGTGCAGATAAAAATCTATGCCCCTAGCAATGTAACGCATAGAATCATCCCTTGCCACATGGCAATGTTCATGAGTAAGGTTAAGGTTAATTATACTACAGGTTAGAAAGAAAATACGTTTTCTTATGGGAGAGCTTGGCACAGGGAAAATTTCTGCCACTAGTTTCGCTTCGATCGCTAAGAGACCAGATAAATACGAAACCGTATTAAAATTAAATTTAAATGCACTTGGAAATTGTATTTGTCATTTAATTTAATTTTCAAGTGAAAAGAAACCAATTTCGCCTTTTAAATAGTCAACTTAATGAAACTTAAAATTCAGGAAAGCTCTGCGATTGGTCAGTTTGGTGCATTAGCGATACCAGCGCTCAAGTGGCAGAAATTTTCCCTGTGCCAAACTTACAACATTGATATTTCTAACCTGTAGTAGAATTAACCTTAGTAAGGTGAAAGAATACAAAAGAATTAAAAGAACAGCAATGCAGACAATTAAATGCAGCTTGTTTTACTCACAACACAATACAGTGACTAAAAATGCTGAAATGTTATAGGTTCAATGGCCTGCATACTGGACTTCATAGTTCTGTGTACACCTTATCTTCAACTGTTGCTCCAGTGAGTGGCCAGTACAAATGAGAAGGGGCGTCAGTGAGTGTTTTCATGCAGGTCTGCTAATGTTTCAGCGGACATCAAGGACAAGTTTCATGATGGCTTAATCACCTAATCACTAACAGACACAGCAGTTCGAAGTCTAGCGTATCGTCGAATGAATTCGCGTCTCTCTAATAATAACCCAGATAGCTAGAGACACTGGAAAATCGCGAAAATATTTAACATAGTCTCCAACAAACTGTAGTATCTCAATCGTGACACGTGCGAACAGTTTTCTGGCAAATCACATAAGTTCTGTGTTACAACTGTTCAGTTCTAATTGGATCTGTTGAAGAGGGACACAGTGCTTCATATAAACAACAGCCAATATAGGTGCAAAACCTTCAGTGTTATACATAGTACGTTGGAGCCTAGCAGACAACAAACTTTTCCCGCGATTTACCAGTGTCTCTACAGATAGCTCATCATGTTATTTCCCAGCGCACGTCCACACTCGCTGGCTTTCACGTGCCGCGGACTTGCGCGCCGTACTCGACAGAAGAAAGTGGGAAAATTCGCGAGGTTGCCGACCTGCTGACTGAACTAAGAGATGTACACAGTCCAGCCGCTTTCATCTGTACAGAACCCGCGGTCTCTAGTCAATTTCACTTCGCAATTATTTACACTTTGTCCTGTCCTACTTTCATAAAACTGGTGTGCTTTTCTGGATATTCGTCATTTGTAAAGGCCCTTTCACATGGTCAAATTTTGCTTCAATTTTCTATCAAATGTATTGAATTCAATGTCTTGAATGTCTTGAATGCTCTCTAGCGCTGATCAATCTACACAGGCGTTCATAAGCAGTTGAAACATGCCAGCAACACATACTACCTGAACGGGATTCATATTGGAAATGAGCGGCAAAACGCCAAAATCTAGGGTCTCGGATGCTTTCGTGTAGAATAGCTAAAAACAATCAGCGTCTAGGCGTTTCAAACTCCGCGTTTCTAGCTCTACTTTAAAATCGCCTTAACGGCTGAGCTATTCCGTACTGCCGCTTCTGTTAGCTTATATGCATTTGTTTCGACATACGAGTATATGACGTATATTTGATTGACTTTTTTTTTCAATGCAAGCCCATCTCCAACATTTTTTTCTGTTTAAATTTTGTCTGCATACGAGTGGTATTTGAGATTGTTTTAGTATCGGAATTGTAATTTTTGTCTAGTAACTTGTTTGTAATGTTCATTTTGTGAAGACAAAAACAGCACAAAACGCGCATGTTCATCATTGTTTGTAAGCTGGAAATCTTTCTCACAGATCATTTAAATTACCACAGAGATATGCACCATTCTTTATCTTTAGTATTACGTCATGAAGTGATAATGTCAGAGCTGACTGTCTGATATACACTGAGAGAATGGTTTAGTTGAGTTAAAAATATCTGGTTGGCGAAATCGAACTGTTTGTATATGACGAAATAAATGTTATTTTTGCTGAAATCAAATTACTCTCTTGAATATATTTTGATGCCCAAGAAGGGGAGTCATTTCAGGTTTTCCTTGGGGGGGGGGGGGCAGATTTTTTTTTGGTGACAGTGACCTTGTTGCATCTTTTTTGTTAATTAAGCATGTATAAATTAGAAATTTTAATATTAAATCTTCGGTTTTATGTGCTTACGTTAGTATTATTTAAATAACAAAATACACAACAATTTTTTCACACATTTCCTTCCAAATCCAGGAGGGGCATTTGCCCCCGTACCACCCCTAACTGACGCCCCTGTGCCCAAGTGTAATATTTAGTCAGTACAACTAACTAATTGTTTCGCTGAGCATAGATTTTGGGCCGAGAAATTAAACATAGACCTAATAACTGGTAGCTTTGCAAAGCGAACATTTGACCTTTCGCATAGATGACTGCTCACTATCGTCCACGGACATGACTGAACGTTCTAGTAAATATATAGCTCGTGAAATGCACAATAATTACGCAAATTCGTATTAAAAACTTTTAAGTCTTTATTATTAGTTTTCTGTAGGGATTGTTTTGTCGGGAGAGTAGGCCTATATTTCTGAATGAAGCATTATTTAGTACACTGAGAGTTACAGTTGTCTCATAAATTGCATCTTAACTCTCGAGGTTTGTTTACAAACTACGGCGTGCAAAACTATAAAGGTTTGGTTGGCATAAATATATGCACATTGTTGTGTACAAACAATTTTTTTCTACGCGAAACCGCTCAACTTATTCTCAAAACGTTGATGTACGAAAGGAACACACAGTTGAAACGTGCGTTGGACTTTAGATCAAAATTTCTCAAATCAAATTGTTGGGTCACCGCTCAAAGTCCCATAGAAAAAAGCGTAAAACAAAAGCAATGCACGCAATTTGGCGCACAACGAATATAAGTCCCCATTACCGCGGGTAACAATGGGATTTGAAGGTAATGTCTGTCTCATTAAAATCACTACGTGTACTTTATAGCGAAATTAATTGCAATTTTCCCGACTCATAGCAATTTTTTTTCGCACAGGTAACCATATAGAGTTGTTCATGGCCAAACACAAACAGTCAAACTAACACCAACTATTTTGTTGCTAGGGAAGGTATGTTATGCTGAGTTAACTAAAAGTGTTTATGTTAGCCTTGTAATTTACTTTAGCGAACACAAAATTTGTTCGCTATATAGAAAGTAATTAGTCAGAGTTAGCAAGTGTTTCTCGATCACGTGACCAGGATGCTCGATCGCCAAAGATTAGCCAGGTTATTGTCAAATGCATGTAACTAACTAGCTTAATTTATTCTGACTATAGATGAATTTATTGTAAATATGAGTGTAAAGTTAGAGTAATCAGGTAATGCGATTATCACATATGTTGACTAAATAATAAGGCATTTGTGTAATGATAGAGCGCTATAATTATAATACACCTGAAATAATTTCAAATAAGCACTGCGTGATTCGTAGATGAGGAAATAAACACACCGAGGTGTCGCAGAGGCGTGTGCTAAGGCCATGATCCATCATTTCTACTGATTTTACGATAATTATTTTTCAATCCTAAACGAGAGCAGATATCGAAAAACTGTTGCACAGTTATGTTAAAAAAACTGTCCACCATGTTAACTCAATTTTTCAAAACAAAATACACAATTCTTTAATTTAATATAATAATGCAATTAAGGAAATTTTCGTTAATGAACTTGCTAGCCAAATCTATAGAAATTTTTGTCAGGAAAAAATTAGAACACAACATAGTAAAAAACTATTTTCAATAAAACTGTGCCGCAATGCTCTCGTTTAGGAAATGAAAACAAAACAATACTATCATTCTTAATGGTGTTCAAGTGCGATAAATTCATAATTTTATATTTGTATGAAAGAATGTTAGTTTTGTAGACAATACTAGTGAGTGTAGATTACTCTTACGAAACAATTTTAGCTTCCATAGTTTTCTCATAACGGTGCATCAAAGTCAACATTTGCATGTTCTGCTGCCATGCAAATAGTGAAAACTACTTGACTTACTAAAATGAAATAATTCACAGTGAAGTAACATACCATGAGCTATCTAACAAAGTATTAAAAAACTTCCAATTAATTAGTATTGTATTTTAAAAATAGCTTTATTTTAAACATTTTTCTTTTACTTTTGTGTTTTTTTTTTTTTTAATTCGAAATATTACGTGTGGGCTTCTAAATGCTTTGTTGCGTAGCTCATGGAAAGTTAATTAACCGTGAATGATTTAATTTAAGTAAGTCAAGTGGTTTTTACTATTTGTATGGCAACGTAAAATGCAAATTTTGACTTTGACGCACCGTTATTAGAAAACTATGCGAGCTAAAATAGTTTGGTGGGAGGAAACTGCACTAAAAAATATCGCCTATAAAACTAACACTATTTGATCGTACTTGAACGCCCTCAAGAGCGGGTCGTGGTAGCAGCGGGGTTTGTGCGGAGGTCACGTGACCCAGGACCGCTCTCACTTTCACACGAGGTAGAAAGTGCTCCGTTCACTGGCCTGCTGGCTGACTGGCTGGAGAAACTACCCGTGCATCCCGCTGTACTCATATACACTCCTCAACACTGACTCACAATTAACATCCCCACTTGCAATATTCGTGTTTGTGTAACTTAAAAATAAGTAAATTTATTGTTCTTAAAAAAGAAATATATCAAATATACGAAAGAATTTATATGCATAACTTTTGATAATATTTTGATTCGTTCCATGCGTTAATATAAATTTTTATTCGTACATCTTAAGGCCGCACGATAGACAGTTTGTTCACACTGATGCAAAAAAACTGAAAAATGTTTTAACGGAATGCTTTGAAAAAAGAAATGGAACACTACAAGCAGTCAGTAATACGATCCACAATTATATGTAGGCGATTTGCAAAATAACGTACTGTTTGTTCGCAGAAAATTATTTTGCTTGGTTTCGGTTGATTTTCATAACAACTTGTGATACTTTTGAGTGAAAAAATCCAGTAAACTATGAGGCGTATTTATACCAAAAGTTTAGGTATGAGCTAGTCTATTATATATTTGCGATAAAAGATCTTAGGGGTTCTTTGATAAGAAAATTATCTTTATTTTAAAAATTCATTTTAAAACTACCGGGCGTGCTCTTTAACATTGATTTAAGTAGTCCATGAAAATAATTTCAACAAATACATCTTTATTAGTTATTAGTACGTCAAGAAAGCATAGAAACTCTAATTTTCAGTTACATTTGCTAAAAACCCGCGCACTTTTACCAAATACAACAGTAGAGAACATGACCGGAAACGGATGACATCAATGCTAGCGGTTATTTGTTGAAACACAATGAGGCGAAATTCAAATTTATGGCATACACAAAGCTTGCATTGTGGTATTATTATACTTTGAAATAATATAATTTAACTTCATTTTGATAAAATTAACGGTATCAATCAACACTGTATTTAATGTTATAGAGATTATCTTTAAAGGGCTCCGCCTGCCTTGAGTGGTTTTGCGTGTTAGCGGGTCAGAAGCGATGGAGCTATAAGGGCGAACTTCAATTGTTCATAAAGTCACATCGCCACAACGAGCCAAGCGCTTAACTATGTAGCATGCAAGATTCCTCCTGTTACATTTTTACTATGAGTTTAATAGGTTTGCATATAATATTATAGGGGAAAATTCTGTAGCAAAGTCCAGTGTACGTTTGTATCATAGTTTCGCAGATATCCGGTTAGTTAGTTAATTTTAAAGTACAGCAGTCTGGAAAGACCGTTCTTAGCTATATTGGAGAGCTTAGAAGAAGTGTTTGATCGTAGTGTCTTAAGGGCATGGGCCCGAGTTTCTTCATGTTTGACGATAATTATTTTTTAAAACATAAACGGGGACCGATATCGTAAAATCGCTCCGTAACTTTGTTATGACTGGTTTTAACTACGTGCCCTAATTGTGTCGAGACAGAAGAAAGCAAAATAGTAGCTAATTAGTTAAATAGCGAAATTTACTTTTAACTGAAATATTAGCTAAAAGCTTCATACAGTTTGTCTCGAAAAACTGCATTACGTAGTAAAACCAATTTGCAACAAAGTTACGAAGCAATTTTACGATATCGGTTCTCGTATGGGTTTTAAAAAATATTTCTCACGAAATCCGAGAAACTCGGGCCCATGCCCTTAACAATGATATTACGAACTTGTTAAATGTGTGTTTTTTGACATTTCATACATTTGTACAATGGACACATGTGGAATAGTGTAATGAAACGTATTTTCCCGCACATTACAACGCATTGAAATTGCTTGGAAGGTGGCGATCTTAAACAAAACAGGATACAGAGATGATATTGTGAGCGTGAGTATGGATCAGCTGCGGATATTTAGGACGGGGAGGAAGGAGGGAAACATAACTTCTAGAAGATCCACCGACGGACATCTATGCACGCCACGTTTAGCACACGTGAAAGTAAGGATACACTCCGCCGGATCGTATTAATGGATGGGGGCAAGTAGTCTAACCACTACTGTCGTGGCTCCCATCTGTGTACTACACACGATCGTCGCGCATACAGACATTTGTGATTGCGAATTTAAGGAGATCGCCTGGGTGAACGTAATTTTGCGCGTCCCAGGCCTACACGTGCGGAAGCGATAAGGACGACGCAGCACAAGCTTCAGCAAGCCTCACCATAGCATCTACTGTCACTGCACTGGCGTAAAGTCTTCTCGCCGACAACTAGCCTGGTAAGTGTATCATTTTATGGCTCAATAATACATATAATGGTGTGTTGTAACCGACTGTTCCGTTTAGAACATTCTGCATCACGATTTCCATACCTAAAAAGAACCGCGGAAACACCTGTTTTCGCCATATTCGGCTGCTTAACACGACATTTGGAGATGCACGGAGGACCTTAAATGGGCGCACACGTGTGTAACGAAATATTAATGCAATCGCAAATAGACATAACTTACGCAAGTTGTAGATTTTTTCGAGTAATACTGTAACGGTCGCAGCTGTGCACACCGTTAGGAAGCTGGTCAGGCGGCCAAGGTATGGCCAAGCCAGGTAGTAATTTTTCAGATTGCCGTAGAAAACCCACAACATTTATTTTTTACGGAATGCTTTGAAACATTTCAAGACTAAGATAACAGTACGATGCACAATATGTTCGCGTTTTGCAAAATAATGCACAGTTCATTCGCAAAAGGTTCGCGGTAGCCGAAAGGTCAAGTAATTCGCCTCTCACCAAGGCGATCCAGGATCGATTCCCGGAGAGGTCGGTCCTTGGATTTTCACATATGCGAATCATACCGAACGATGCAATTGGTTGGCGGGTTTTCTCGGAGATCTCCCGTTTTCCCCCGCCCCTTCATTTAGCCGCTGCTCTATACTCACCTCGTGTCACCCCTCACCAGCGCTAAAGACCTCGATGTTGTGCGCTGAACATAAACCCTTTCACCCTCATTCACTCGTTCGCAAAATATTATTTTCTTGATTCTGACTTATTTTATTTACCAATTTGGAGATACTTCGGGTGCAAAAATTTACTTAACCATGATATTTATTGTAAATAAAACATCGGTAAACGTTGTAATATTTTGCGACAGAACGATGTACGGATTTTCCGATATGAAAATTATGTTGCTTAAAAAAAAAAACTATTTTTAGAATCACTGTAAAACAACCGTATATGACCTTAAGGATGCAGTTAGGCAATTAAAAATCTACAAAGAAATGATATACAAACACTAGTTACCTATTCATGGGTAAAGCTGGCTACTTACTAAACCCGAAAGTCAATGAGAAAACACCCGAGCCTAGTAGAATATGACGGAAGTTTGATGAGTGGAATTACTTAACGTCTAGTGGATAGCGAGATTGCTAGGGACGGAACCAACAGCTCTGTGGAAAGAGAACATACAGGGAAGTGACAATCACCTGCGTTGAGGAAACACAATAGTATTCTCCAAGACTGATTTCGGTTAAGATACGGAAAGCCATGATCAGGATGACCATACCTGGAATCAAACCCACGTCCTTCCGATTTCGAGACCAGTATGTTGCCCCTGAGAATAGTCGCAAGTAGTATGAAATGTGATTTCTTTTTGTTGATAAGCATCGTGGACGCACGTTCACTGATCTCTGAGAAAGAAAAACCGTGACTTCTGACAGGCTGCACACAATTCGAGCGCCAGGCAGGCAGCAGCCTTAATAAGACATAGAGCCTGGTGAACACGCTAGATGGCCATGTAGCTAATAACAGACTAACAGAGTATACTAAACTGCAAGCACTCCGCGTGTTCTGGAAGGTAATGATGTAACTGAGTAGAATTGTTATAACTCACGTGTGTCAGCGAAGGCAACTCCAGCCAGCAGTGTGATAGTAGACAGAAGCAGCACAGCCATGTTGTCACGAGCAGGTTGTTGGTTGCACTCGCCTCTCTAACCACCAGCCAGTCTTCTCTGTCTGGTCCCCTCCTCGCCAATCTCTTCAACCCCTCCCCTATCTTCCTTCCCCTCCTCCCTGGTCATCTAGTCCTCTGTAACCTCCTAGCATCGCCCTCGCCTGGGCCCTTTCTCCTTGTCGCCAGCTCCCTGCAACTCGGTAGCAGTTTGTATGACGTCACACGAGGCGCTGGTTCTAAACAAATGTTCATATTGAAAGTTTAACATTGACAACTCCATCTGACTTTCCTATGTATTTTGGAAATTACGTTAAAAAATACAAACCCTTTCGTTTAGGACTAAATAATGTTAAACAAGAGTGCGATAGGACTTCATACATAATCTGATATCGTCGGAGGCGAGAGAATTTAATGCACATAACGGGAAAGTACATTTGTGTTGGGCTTTGCGACTTGTATAGCATGCATCCTTTAGAAATAATATTGTAAGGGACGGTGATTGTTTATGAAGTTATGCTTTATAAGTAGGTCTAATATTAAAACTGTATTCGCGAATTTTTGTAGGAATGTTCAAACTAATTTATTTTCACAATAGGTGAAATTAGTCAGAGGTTATTAAGATAGGTAAGCCCATGCTAATTCTGCTGCTGTCGAAAATTAGGGGTAGTCATTATTGGTGCCCTCGAGGCAACAGTGGGGTCCATCCAGCATGTTACAGCCAGTTGACACACTTCTGGAGGCCAGTCAAGAGAGGAAGAAGGGCAAAGGAGTCCAACAGTGAATCAGACTAATTTGTTGAATGGGTTCCATAGTCATACAATTTACTTTCACCAAGCTAGAATAGTGAAAATACACCAAAACTTGTATTTATTTTTCAAATCAGGGTAAAATTGTGCACATTAGCACATATTTCAAAATTTTCATAATATTATTATTTTTGTTTTTGGAAAGTTGGTTATGAAATTTTTTTCTTTTCTTTTACATTTAAAATGTTGTTAGATTTCTTCTCGCTGAAATACAAGCAAAGAATGATTTTTGATACGTAGAAATTATTGCTTATGATTTTCTGCGTAAAACTATATGAGACATGTTATGATTATCTTTGTTTTTCAGGTTACCATTATTTTTTGAAACTTGGCTGTAAAATAGCAATAAAATGCGTATCATTTAGGAAAAAAAAGACATCAGTTGTAGGGTTAATTTAACATCTTGCTGAGTGTAGGTGATTCAATCTTGTTGGTTTGCTAGCTGAGCTAAAATTTTAAAACATGTGCTAAAAAAAAGGTTAACATAATGATGTATTAAATATTTCTGGCTTGCTGTGTCTTATTCCCCTGTCCAATAATTTTTAGTGCCCTGCCTTAAAATTTTGTCTCCCTCTGCCCTACAATTTTCAGTGCATCCGCCCTACAATTTTCGGTGCTTCGGCCCTAAAATTTATATTTACCTGTTCCCTGCCCCATGATTTATATGCCCCTGTCCCACAGTTTAGTGCACCTGCCACTGCTCCATGATTTTTAATGTCTCTGCTACACATTTTTTTAGTGCAACTACCCTAAAATATTATGTGCTCTACCCTACCCTAAAAGTAGCTGTAACTCTGCATGTCCCTACCCCTACATTTTTCAGTTGTTCTACCCTACAATTTTCTACCTCTATCTTACAATTTTCTGTACCCTACCGTACAAATGTCTATACAACTGCTCCGTGATTTTTAATATCCCTTGATGACATATCCAGTACATCTATCCTACAATTTTCATAATTTTTAATGTCCCTACCGTACAATTTTCACTGCCTCTACCCTTCAATATTGTCAATGCTCATGAACTACCATTTTCTGTATCCCCACCCAAAATTTTTTGTTTCCTACCTCATAATTTTTAGTGTGCCTACACCACAATTTCTCCAACCTTAATTGCCTTGCCCACTGTCATCGTTTCTTAAAATTAAGTTGTAACTATAAAATACCCCTTGGGAAAAGGTTTAAGAAACTTATTAAGCTAGGATTACCATAAAAAGTGTAAAATTGCACATTACTTAGACAAGTTATGCCATCATGCCAATGTATAAAATTTACATTATACTATTTTCGCCTAACTCCGTATATAATAGTAATAATATTATTATTTAAGATTTATTTTCAAATTGCCATGAAAAAACACCTAATGTGCAAAAAGCTCTTGGAAGAAATCATAACACAGCATACACGTGACAAAACATAATGATGGTTTATTTAAAGAACGACCACAAAGAATTTAAACGCAATTTTGACTAATTATGAGATGCTCAATTTATTATTTTTGCACTATACATTTCATTGAACTGCACGGAAATTGTACTATTTAAACGAGTACGACATTCATGTATATCTTAGTAACCTCGTCACTATTTACACATACATAACTCCGAGTACGCTGCAAAATTATCTGGCAGGTTTTGTTCGTAACAGCTTCGATTTGTATTAATTCTGGAAATTAAAGAATTCGCTCAATTTCTCTGTTACTTGATTATTACGAGCAAGGACAAATAATAGTAGCATTGTTTTTCGTGGGCCTAGAGTGATTGTTTGGAACCAGCATCGTCGTGTGATGTCACACTATTGGTGTCCACTCGGACCACGGTCGTAGAAGAACAGGTCTGGACACTCGCCTATCTACCAATGTATTTTGCTTGACCCCCTTGTTGTTTGGCTGTAGTTCGTCAAGTTACCGAGAATGTCGTACTTTTTGGCGCAGTAATCCGGGCGGTCGATCCCAAACTCCGCCAACTTACCTCCCACTAAGATAAACAATTTGTCACAACGTATTTTTTTATCAATTTATGAAATACTTTCTTCGCTCACAAATTTAAGAAAAGGCTCCAGCAATCTCTAATTACTTTACAATGTTAACAATGGAAAAAAAGTGGGCGGAGTTTGAGTCCGACCGCCCGGATTACAGCGCCAAAAAGTACAACATTCTCGGTAACTTGACGAACTACAGCCAAACGACAAGGGGGTCAAGCAAAATACATTGTTAGATAGCCGAGTGTCTAGACCTGTACTTCTACGACCGTGGTCCAGAAATGTTCTACGGCCGTGACTCGGGCAAGGAAAACCATGGAGGTAAGAATAGTCAGGAGCACGGCCTTACGAGAACAGGCCTAGACAACGACCATAGAGAAATAGGAGCAACCAAGCCTTTTCGCGTCTCTGCAACGTACTTCAAGGAAAGAAGCTCAGTCTTCTTTCCTAAGGAAGTCTTAAAGAACAAGAAAAGGAGCATCTGTGCATACGGCCCTAGGAGTTTACAATTGACCCCCATATGAATGAATGGAGCTACCGGTACTCTGGTGTTGTTGCGTAAATGGAATTACGAGTAGCAAGTTCGGTTCGGATCCGATAGGGGCACAAGTAGTATGACGCTATACCGCAATGTTAAAATTACACTACTGTACCAGTTGCGCTTTCACTAATGAAGGGATCAACTCAGTATCTTTGCTAGATGGCAATGGCTAGTGTCCAGACCTGTAATTTTAAGACCATAGCATGGACACTGGTCTAAAAGCTTGACCCCCTCGTTGACTAATAGTTTATGATATTATCGCTGGCGCGCTGGTTTGCGGTGGTCGGAGTTTAGCATGGTGAATCCCAAACAGCACAGGTGGTGTTGGAAACGTTGTTACAACGTTACAATGTGCTAAGTTCGTCACAGACTATATAAACATGTTGTCTATACAAGTGCCAGAAATGTTACAACTGCAACGTTTCCGAGGCAACCTAGCAGTACGTTGCCTGCACGTGCCAGAAACGTTAATGTTGCTGATGGGACCTCGCGGCACGTTGCCTGCACGTGTCAGAAACGTTACGTGGGCAATGTTGCTGATGGGACCTCGCGGCACGTTGCCTGCACGTGTCAGAAACGTTACGTGAGCAATGTTGCTGATGGGACCTCGCGGCACGTTGCCTGCACGTGTCAAAAAACGTTACGTGGGCAATGTTGCTGATGGGACCTCGCGGCACGTTGCCTGCACATGCCAGAAACGTTACGTGGGCAATGTTGCTGATGAGACCTCGCGGCACGTTGCCTGCACGTGCCAGAAATGTTACGTGGGCAATGTTGCTGATGGGACCTCGCGGCACGTTGCCTGCACGTGCCAGAAATGTTAGAGTTGTGACTTTCCCCACCATACCAGTTAGTTTCATTTCTGACCAGCATATGCCATACGTGAATAACGGCTACTGTTTTATATTCACATGTACAAATAATCCAAACTTTCTGTGTTTTACATGAGCTATTGTGGTAACCAATTTACTGTATTTTAAAAATCTTAATGATTGGGAAAGAACATTTAACGTTGTAAAACTCTTTAGTATTCACTTAATTATAAGAGGGATGGTAAGGATTTTATTTAATTTAAGTACCATTAATAGTGGAATAATTTTCATATCAGTGATTGTGAATCCAAATGATCAATATCAGTACAAACAATGGTAATTGTTCGTACTTACATTTTGTCATCATTCTGACATTTATGATGATGTAAATATTTGCACTTTGCGTACAGGTGTATGGAAGTTAAATAAATTAATCTATAAATTTTGAAATAAGGCGCTGGCAACGTGCTGGCGAAGTGCGGGCAACGTTGCAGTGTGACGTTGCCTGCACGAGACGTAGGCACGTTGCCGGCACCTATTCTGCACATTTCTAACACATCACAGCACGTTGTAACAACGTCACAATATTACAGTGTAACGTGCAGGCAACGTTGCCGTGCTGTTAAGGATATAGACGTTTTCGACGTTCACTTGTTTTAAATCCTTATAGTTGTGTCATCCGGTTGCAGGAATTGTTAATTATAGTTGATGCTTCTTTCATCACTGGCAAACATAAGAAAGAAAAATATGCAGAAGAGTATGTTTCTGTAACACGTTAACGTTTGACCAAAAACTTGCCTATTTGCTGTGTTTACATGTAAACATTTGACCTCTGGCAAAGCAGCGCTCCAGCGGCAATATCATCAACTAGTAGTCAATAAGTGGGTCAGATAAATAAATTGGCAAACAAGCGAGTGTCCAGACCTGTTCGTCTACTACCGTGGTTCAGATGCAGGCACTCGTTCGTAACTAGAATGAGGAAAAACCGAAGATTGTCGAAGTTTATCTACTCCGTCGGATAACTTATGTAACGAAAAATAGATGTTACAGTAAAAATCAATGAAATGAAATCATGTATGTATAATAACATATGTCACTAACAATCAGTTTTAACTTTGTATGTTGAAAAGTTATATGAAATAACGGAAATGATATTATGAACATGGAAGTTCTGAAACGTCTCTCGCGTACATTTAGTTGCGTGTTCTGACGTGGGTGTTATGGAGGTGTGAATTGTAGCCTACTCCGGGAGTCTTTGGAGTAGATAAGGATCTCGATGTTTAACATGGAAGTTAAGATTACCTTATTTTATGCTCCTTGGTCAGGAGAGGGCTTGTTGTGAGGTTGTTGAAGCCGTTTCTTAGGCTCACCTTAAAATGAAAACCGCATTTCAGATATTAATACGAATAGAGTATGTAACTAATAACATTGATTAACTGCTAACTTGTTAGGACCAGACGCTTGATTACGCATTTATCATATTGTGATAGGTAGGGACTGTAACATTTCGCGAATTAAATGGCCTGTAGGCTAGAATTCATTGTATTATACATACTCAAGCCCCATCTATTCGGTCGTTGTCTGCTGTTCCACTGAGTAGCAGCTAGTGGACAAATAGTCGTGGCTTGAGTGTGCATAGTACAATGGGTTCTAGTCTGCAGGTAATTGAATTCGCGGAATTTTCCAATCCCTAGTGATAGGTTAACGAATGGCGAGTCTTCATGATGTGACGTCCAAAAAGGCGGCTTGCCGTATTTTCCATACATACATTTTTATAGGCATGGCCACCCCTTGGGAGATATTTATTTTTACCGTGATAATACAAGGTTGATTACTACAGACTTAGGATTATAGATGCGACGGTATGTTGCGACGTAGGAAAAGCCACGTTGAATGAAATTGGTTGCATGTATTACAGTCGCGTTGTTAGTTTCATATAATGCAGATTTTCATTCCCTAATGACTTTTCATTCGATAAATCATTCTAACTTCATTGCTCTTCAAAATTCGTGAAAAATACACTAACTCTTATGACAGGTGCAATGTTTTAGAATATTAGTGACAAAGTGTACCAACATTTTGTAGAACAACGGCATAACTCTCCGGCTGTACTTGTTTTGTCTGCACGATACTCAGCATAGACACCCCGAGACTACAGATTAGGGAAGTTATCGAATTTTTTGTGCACGAGTTTGTAAAGAGAACATTTCTGCCGCTAGTTGTGTTGTAGTGAGTACGGCGGTCCAATAACATGAGAGGTGTTAGTAGAATTACAGGCGGTTCCCAATGAAATGAGCACATATTGTGTAGAATAATAATTAAAAACTAATTTTTACTGGCCCTTAGACGTTTACTTCTGAGTACGGCACATTCTATACACTTTGACTACTACTTTGGTTGCACTGTTTCTCTTAAAATACGGCAGCAAAATACTAATAATCGGGAAATAAAATAGTAGGTAAGGTTTTAAACCTTAAGACTAAGTAAAGAGACAAACTATTCGATTACAATAGAACCTTTATACTACACTTTCTAAGGGACAAATAAAACATGTTTTAAATGAGGGAAAAGTGTAAATGGAGGATTTAGAAACATATTGTGGGGGAGGGGGGGGGGCTTATGTTATTTTTAAATTGTAAAAAAATACCAGCCATCTCAAAAGTTTGGTTGTTTACCATTACAGAACATTAAAAATAACATACGTACAAGTAGGACACATTAAATGTACTTGGATCATCATTAGAGGTACGTCAATTTCGCGGATTCATCTGGCAGCAGCCTAGACTTGTCAGTCCTATACACTCACTGGCCACAATCGATTATCTATTGGCTTATAACCGTACAAGCAGGTAGCAAGCGATAGCACTTCGCATTATTTCCTTATTCACTACTGGCTTGCAGTAGTCAAACGCGTTTCGTAACAGCCGCCAGCAAGTCACAGACATGACAATGAAGTATACATAATTGGCGTTCAACCTGACCTGGAATGTATGTGCGAAATTTACGTACCTCTAATCATCATACAACAAATCTCCAATTTCCTTGAGGCGACTGGACATACTTTGGTTAACATAATGTTAAACACGAATTGGGGTGGTGGCCCTTCATCCCGGTAGTCCCCCTAAATCCACCCCTCACGTGAACTGGTCACACTCGACCATCCATTGGCTTCGAACCGTACATGCGGACAGCATGTGATAGCACTAAGAATTTTTCCCTATTCAGTACTGACTTGTCATAGTCAGAGGCTTGCTTTGGCAAAATGTCGGCTGCTCACACACGTGACAGACACGTATACGTTATACCTCATCCAGGATATATACGCGAAATTAACGTTTCTTTAGTGAATGGGAGATATTGGTCAGCGCTTAACATCGAGGCCTTCAGTGCTGGTAAGGGGTGACATGAGGTTTGTTTTACTCGCCGTGACCTGGCGTCTCTTTGTGCTCTTTCAGCTCCCGGGGCACTCCTAGGCGTTTTACTTACCGGAAACAATATGGCGGGGGTCCGTTTTACTCGCCAGGTCAAGCGCCTCCAGGTCAAGTAGGTCATGCTCCCGCCGCTGGGGGCAAATCGTGTGCTAGACGTTTTCGCGCCAGTCTGCTACATCGTGTCCTGTTAACGTTCGTAGTGATATGGATGAGAATAACTTTTTATTCCAAACAACATTGGAAAATGATGGAAATATCAGAGCCGAAGATGAAGGAGTGGTGTTATTTACAGCAGAATGTAATTATTTATTTTGTAAATGATGATTTTTCATTCTCTATTATATTACCGATAACTACTGCTAGTTCGGCCAGCACAAAAAGAAATGCACGCACGCAGTAAAGCGTTTTCCTTCGCACTTTAAGAGTACAACTCCCTCTGACCTGGGTCAACATTATTCCAACTCCACCAACTCCAGGGAGACGCGAGAGACGCTGGGTCAAGCGCGAGTAAAACAAACCTATGATGTGAGTATGGAGCAGCGTCGGGATGAAAGGACGGGGGAAACGGGAGATCCCCGAGAAAATCCGCGACTAACGGTATCGTCCGGCACGATTCCTACTCGCGAAAATCCGGGGACCGACCCCGCCGGGAAACGAGCCCGGACCGTCTTGGTGGGAGGCGAATTGTCTGACTATTCGGCCACCGCGGCCCCCACGTACCTTTAGTGATGCCGCGTACTTACGTAATAATATAACATTCTTATCGGCACGCAGGTTTTCATTTAAAAACTGTGTAAACACATTGTTTCTTTTAGCGTTTGGATTTCATATTTCGATATACAAAATTGTGACAGAAATTAAATATTTTACCGTAGTTATTAAAGTATTTTTAGTGTTGCGAACACAGCAAATCAGTGTAAATTATGTGTAAGACATGAACACGTGTCGAATATATATTTCACAGAGGCCTACTCGTATATTCCTTAATGTTTTATTTTTGTCCGTCACGCAGCTAGTTGCAATAGTAATAGCAAAATATAAATGAAAAAAAAAAAAAACAGATCGTATGACATTTGCAAGTAACGTAATCGTTGTTTGATGCATTCAAAAAGTAATGTTTTTATTGAAAATGTACAGACCATTTGGCATTATGCAACTACAGCCGGGGCGTGTCTTGAGTAGTCAAATTTGCTAGCGGAGGCAATTAAACAAACGTCCCACAGTTTTTAGTCTTACTACTGCAATATGGATTTCGTAAGCAAGTAAATATGTGATGACATTACGTTGGGTTTGGTACCATTACTAGGCTATCTCACTGCAAAATTGCTTGGCAGGTTGTTTGAAATTTTATGTATTGGTATTTGGTCTAAGTCAAACTGCAATGCTCTATTTCCTGTCATATACAGTAAAACGTACTGTACTATTCTGGACATACGTCATTGCAGTATCATTTCGTCCCAGAAATCTTAGAATGAAACTAAAGAAAATAAACAAACGAAAAACGAAAACAAATGATACAACAAGCCTAATTTTGCTGTAGTCAATACATCTATAAACCAAAGCAGCAGAACGTGAAAGATCCCATAAAGAATTATTCAACAACAAATTAAGAAAACGTAAAGTCGAAAAACAAAAACATATATAACTAAGGACACCACAAATAACAAAGCAATGACAATACTGGAACGAAGACAATAAATAGACGAAAGACAGGATGGCCATTTTTACATAGGTATACATTAATAAAAAAAGTGTTATTTTTTTCATAAATAAAAATAAAAAGTAAATAATTTAATTTTGTAGGCCTACAACGGATTTGACTTTAGAATTTATACAAGAAAGAAACAAATATAACCAAAGTATTAATATATGTTACAGTTTAATTTGCCAAAATAATTCAAACCAAGACTATATTCTCATATCACTATTATATTTCAATTTATAACTAACATACAATCAAAAGTAAAACGCAATGTGTTACTCCAGAAGAAATAGCTGTTCTACCGGCGGGATCTGAATAGCATGTCTCGCCACAGAATATCTCGCGTTCATCTTATGAGTTCCCCTCATTGTTATTCTTTGCCGAAACTATGAAATGCCCGAAGAGAAATCGAGTTCCCGGATTTTCGCATGTGGGAATCGTGCCGGACGATGTCGCCGGCAACGGGTTTTCCCGCGTTTCCCTCGGCTCTCCCATTCCGGCGCTTCTCCATCGCACGGCCTCACTTATGTCATCCAATGAGGTACGCAGATTATCTACGAGCTCTCAGTAATAAAGTTTGCATTCATAGTACGATATACTGGCCCTCTGGTAACCTCTGCATACGCATATGTATAAAAGATTTTCTTTTTCGTATGTTTTTACCTTCGTTAATCTTTTACGTCTGCCGACTACAAACAAAACAATGCGTTTTAGTAAGGCTACATAAACAACTTGAGAAACTACATGAACTATTTCAAATTAAAATTTTGTACTTATTTACATCAATAAACGCCTAGTTAAAAGTCATTTAAATAAATAAACTGAACTATCTCAGTTACTATATTAAAAAAAAAATTACAATCCATAATTATGGGTGATTAGAAAGACCAACAGTAATATTTACACAATTGAATGCAGCTGACCTATTACACCTGAATACATATTTTATAATAACTTTAATAACGCCTATATTTGCTAAGATAAACAGTGACCATTGTAAAAGTAGCGCCAGCGGCAATGTCAGAACTAAATCAGCCAACGAGGGGGTCAAGTTTTCAGACGAGTGTTCAAACCTGTTCTTCTAAACCCGT
Source organism: Medauroidea extradentata (assembly GCA_003012365.1). Classification (NCBI taxonomy): domain Eukaryota; kingdom Metazoa; phylum Arthropoda; class Insecta; order Phasmatodea; family Phasmatidae; genus Medauroidea; species Medauroidea extradentata. The sequence goes on along the minus strand of PNEQ01064448.1, from coordinate 46,748 downwards.
GTTCTAGTTATAGCAAGGCCATTAACAAGAAACCAATGACACAGATAAGAAAACCCAGACAATGAAGCGACCGTGACTTACATTAAGACTTGGGGCCAGAATTACTACATTTTTGCCCATAATTATTTTTAAAACATAAACAGAAGCCGGTATCGTAGAATCTCTCTGTAACATTGTTATAACTGGTTTTATCAACCTGCTCTGATTTTTTCGACACAAAATACAGTACGATGGTAGCTAATTAGTTAATTAACGAAATTACCTATAAATTGGTAAATTAGCTGAGATATTCAAACAGTTTATTTTCAAAAAATTATAATGCATAGTACAAACCAATTTTAAACAAAGCTACAAAGCAATTTTACGTTTTCGGCTGTCATCTGGGTTTAAAAAAATGTTGTTTCTGAAGCCGATAAATTATGTACTATGTCCTTATGAGTTAGAGAACCTGGCGCGTGAGACGCGATGTAGCGCGGAAAGGAAAGTATTTTTTTCTATTTAAAAGTTTTCAAGGCGTTTATCTACGAAAAGAAGACACTCTTCAAACCTTTGTCCCTATGATTTTAAATATGCCGTCAGCTAATTAAAAACATGAAATTTCAAGTTGTGCTAAAATGACTTTTTCACGTTGCTGTAGTTGACAAAATATCAACCGTAATCGGAAAAGTAAATCAAATAAACGTGCATTGGACTATACCTCATACTTTCCACAAATAAAATAACAGAGTCATCGCTTGAAGTCCCACTGATAAACTGTTTCTACGATAACACTGCTCGCTAGTTATGTACTCAGCGCTTAGAGGCGATGAGGCGCTTGACGGACATGTTGTATTCTACTTATCGCCTCTCCCGTTTCCGTGCCTCAAACGTAAAAATAATTAGCGTCCACTAACTCTTAAGGGCGTTCAATGGCGGAAAAATAGTAATGTTGTATTTGAATGATATATTTTTAGTTTAATAAACCAAACTTTTGAGTACATTTTCCTCTTACAAAAGCTAATTAGCTCAGTCCCATAGTAGCATTTCAAGCCAACATTTGCATGTTTAACTTTCTTGTGAAGCGCAAAAACCAATAGACGTAATGAAATTAAAAAAAAAAAAATCACTTAGAAACTATATACTTTGGGTTACTGCTTGGCGTGTATAAAATCACTTTTTTTTAATTTCAAACAATTCTGAAATTTTTAATAATGGTTTTAAATACAAAATAAATATTTGTTATCATTTTTATATACGTCGAGCAGTAAGCCCATGGCATGTAGTTTCAATGTGATTTATTTTATTTCATTACGTTTGTTGCTTTTTTTCGTCTTATAAGAACAAATAAATGCACATTCTTAATTTATAACTCCTATGTGGGAAGACTGGCTGAGATAATATGTTTTTCGTCAGAGGAAACTTTGCTCCCAAGTAACGTCTACAAATGTAACACTATTGCATACACATATATATGATTACGATTTTTCCCCTACTGGACTCCCTAAATATAACATCCCAAAGGTTCAACTGGAGTGACTGTGTAAAATAACAGAGTTCAAATGCGTGCAGTTATTTGCTCCGCTTCATTCCGTCATCTATGCAAACAAAGTAATATCGTAAGAGGAGTAACCCCGAGTACCAGGTTACCGCACACCGAACAGCAGACTTACTACTGGTCGACAGTAGGTATCTGCTTGCCCCGAGAGTATAACGTGGAACGAGTCCCTACAACGAAGAAAATGATGGAATGGGAAGGGCGGGGGAAACGGGAGATCCCCGAGAAAACCCGCAGACCAGCGACATCGTCTAGCAACATTCCCACATACGACCCAGCCCGGATCGCCTTGGTGGGAGGTCAGCGACCCTTTCTACCAGTTATGTAAAATAATATAAGTAAATGCTGTTCAGGATAAACTGAGCACTGATCATAATTTTCTGCGAGTCACTATGCCGCCATCTTTACTATTTTTAATACTAAAACTTCCGTGTCACTAAAAACTAGTGTAAACATTTCACAAATCTCAAAACTTTACCTGTATAACCCCAATATATATATATATATATATATATATATATATATATATATATATATATAATAATTATTATTATAAGTATTGAGAAGTGCTCAGTTCAATGTGAACCACCTATAGCATGGTTTGGTTCCTTGTGGTGCAGGATTCGGCTCCTAGCGTCGCTTACAACTGATCACCCTCTTGTTTCGTTATTTGCCGCACATTCTCTACTCGTCCATCTTTGTTTCAATACGCCGTCTTGACTGAAGGTAGAGAGCGCCTATTTTTATTGTTTAGCGATATTTATTTTTAAGCCTAGACGAGAGCAGATATCAAAAATCTGTTTGGCAGTTCTGTTTAAAATATTTGCCATGTTGGTTAAATACCAAGACAGTAAACATTATGGTTATAGGTAATTATGAAACTACCGAAAAGTTTATTAATTGACTTATAAGTGGAAACCGTAAGATTTCTCGCTTTAAAAAAATTTTGCTGTCACGACAAAAACTAATTGAAACTAAAGTACTAAACTACCAAACGAATCTGTGATATCTTCTCTCGTTTAAGCTTAAAAATATCTTTAAAACAGTAGAAACAGAGGGTCATGACCTTAAAACTACTCTCGTATGCTCCATACTCTTATCTCATTTGTTGTACAGTTACATTGCAGGTAGCGGTGATTACTCCGTGGTTACTGATCGCTTCACGTTAACTCTTGGGTTCCAGTCTCAGCTCTGTAGGGCTATATGTTTCGATTCACGAACTATGGACCGTTTACTATCCGATTGTTACAGTTTTGCCTCCTTATTACGTACCATCTATACTCGCCTCGACAACGTTCGCGTGGTTTTCATTTTAATGTCTATATGAAACGTGTAAATGTTCGGTATAAGTATTCTAACTATCTTAAATAAAACAGAAAAAAAAAATGTACCTTAATTTTCAGTATTTATTTTTCACATTCATTGGAAAATTTGAATGTATCTTCTACGTGAAAACATTTTGATATTTGAAATTGTATATAGGCCTATGTAATAATATATATACTGATAATAATATTAAAAGTGATCAATTACGGTAAATTATCTAAGCCAACGAGTTTTTTTTTTTTTTTTTTTTTTTTTTTTTTTTTTTTTTTTTTTTTTTTTTTTTTT